>VZRF01007601.1:388481-527486 GCA_013396875.1 Vireo altiloquus
TTATATTTGAGGTTTTTTGACAGATATTGTGTATTTGTCAAAAAAAAGTTGAAATCTGGGAGATGTTTCTAAAGCTCTGAGAAACTACTAGTAGAGTTTTATTTTTTTCTACCAATAAGGAGTCTGTAAGGAAAATCTGGATGAAACCCTGACTGTACAATTTTCTTGTCTGAAGCAATAAAAGTGAAAGCAAGTGGGCTGCTTAATGGCCTTCCAAAACTGTTTCAAGAGCAGTAACCGGAATTATAATTTTCCTGTGTGAAACTGGTTTCTTTTTTATGAGTTACCAGCATTGGAGGCAGAAGTCTTTCTTAGGAGTGACAGCAGCTTTCTAGGGACTGTTTCTCTATCCAGATGCCAGTTTGAAGTGAGAAAATAAGGAGAATTGACACTAACTTGTTCCATCTCTGGAAAATTTTGAGCTAGCAAGTACACCAATGGTAATAGAGCTTGTCTGGAAGCTTACTGAGAAGGAATATGTTAGAAGCTTGGGAAATAAACAGCTATTTTGTCAGTGTAAGTGTGAAATGTATCTAAGTATGTTTTTATAGTGATTGATGTGCTTTTGTTTCCCCACCACCACCACAGGACACCTACAATGGCAGGAGGCCTTTTTTCAATAGACAGAGATTACTTTCAGGAAATTGGAACATATGATGCTGGAATGGATATTTGGGGTGGAGAAAACTTAGAAATTTCCTTCAGGGTAGGTAAAACTCTGCAGTGTTTTATTAGTCATTAATTTATTAATCAGGGCAGTGCATCTTGAGTTCTGTAAGACACAGATCTGCCACCTGTGCCAGTGTCCTCTTGTGTTGCAGCTGGCACTTCCCCATTAAGCTCCTCCAGCAGAGATACACAAAGACTGTATCTGTCAGTGAAACGTGCATGGTGAATAGCTGGTAAAGCTTTGTGCTTAAAAGATTAAGATGGTTATTCTGAAGAGTGAGTGTTTGTGTGTTAAAGGTAATTTGGTTAGAAAAGCTGGTGGGGGAGCATCAGTTATGGGTGATGTTGTCAGTGTGTTGTTTAATGTGTCCATGAAGTGTGAGCACCTCTGTTACAAACCCTCTCTTCTTGCCCTTTACTAACTTCATGATTTCATATGTTCATTTGGTTGTGGACTTAACCAGTGTTATTCTCATTTTTGTTTCTACCAAATAGCACCATTTCTTTTCGTTTTACTTGTCAGCAGAAAGTACATTGGTGTACTCTTCTGAAGTCCTTCAGCTTTCTGAATCTGCCATTTTTCAAGGTCCAAAATAAAATTAAAAATATTTTCAGAGACTTGGGAAGAGTACAGGTTCTTTTACGTGGAGATTCTGTTTTATAATGGACTATTTTAGACACCTGTTAGTTCCTCTGATTCATGTGAGCCTTTTCCTTCCTTTGTGGTCAGCTTGCCCCATTCTTTAAAGTAGTCTCTGGCTGATGCGGTGTTGCTCCGGGGACTGAAGTACTTTTGCATGCTGTCTTGCTTGGGCTTGTGAGCATCTTTAGCTGTTGAGCAGGAAAAAACATGCAGTTCTCTTCCATGCAGTATGCATTTGTTCTAGACCTCAGCTAATGTTGTTTCCCCACCTTGACCAGAAGCAAGTGATTAATGTTTTGGAACTTTTTTTAACAACTTGTAACTATGCAATTATTTTTCTACCGCTTCCAGATCTGGCAGTGTGGTGGCACTTTGGAAATTGTAACTTGTTCACATGTTGGGCATGTGTTCAGAAAAGCAACACCGTACACTTTCCCAGGAGGTACAGGGCAGATAATCAACAAAAACAACAGGAGGCTTGCAGAAGTCTGGATGGATGAATTCAAAAACTTTTTCTACATTATTTCCCCAGGTGAGCAGGTCTTTGGTTATGAAAAATACTTATTAAGAATTAAAATGCAGCTGCTACTGGGAAATGAGTATTTATATAAGAATGTTATTGCTTTGAAGTTTGTTAAGACAGAACTCACTTAAGGTGTACAAAAAGTAAGGTCTTAATTGAAGAATAATTTTGTTAGCCAGAGATGTGCCCTGAAGGGTTTTTTCTTTGTTTGTTTTTTAACATGAACATAATTTATGAATGAGTTTCCTGTGCAATAGAATTGGTGCTCAGTGGAACATCAAAGAGCTCAGCTGTAGTGCTGAAAATTAGCCATCCAAATTCATATTGTAACATGCTGAAATTTGGGCTCTGCCTTCTGTGTAGTAGGCATTCCACGTTGAATACATCAGAAGTGATGTAAGTGAAACCCAAAAGTAGGAGTGGCAAAAATATCTTCTCACTTGATAGAATTTGTACTTCCCTATCTAGAGTATAGGGACAAGTTGCCAATATAATTGACTGTGATGGTATTTATTATGTTTCTTTATGTGGATTTTAACAAAACAAGAGGATGTAAAATATGAGAGTAAATTTCCCATAAACTGAGATTTTCTGGGAAAAAAAAATCAGGAGAAGAAAGGAAGCCTGGGAAATATAGAATTATTACTTTGAACTACAGATTATTTTTATTGTTGTATAAAAAGACAAACTTCAGGTGGCAACAGGCAACCTTTCTAAATACTTGAGACGTTAGACTTTGTATACTAAGTGGTAGTTTTATATGCCAGATCTGCTTTCCCAGAGAAATTTCTTTAAAACTACTATTTCCTTATGACCTGCTTATTAAGCCTACATTACTATTGACATTTAAAAGCTGTAATACAATGTAATATGAGTCTGAACAGCATCAAATTTTCAATTATGGGTTTTACAAATGCTTGCGAGAGCAACCGACAGTGCAGATTTATGGTGGTTTTGTCTTAAAAGAATGCTTTACTCAAATGAGACTGTGTAAGACTTTTAATTAAAAAAAGGACTTGCTACTATTCAAAGCTTTTTAGGTGAAATCAGTAGCTAACAACTTACTGTTATTGCCATTTTGTAATTAATACAGCACTATGAATTCAAACATGAGCATGTATAAATATTCAGAAAAGTTGTATATAAATAGGTGCAGTCTTTTTTCGTTAAGATTGCTCTTACACATTCATGTCAAGCTAGATTTTAAAATGTACAAAGTAGCAGGAAGACTTAATTATAAAAAAAACCCAAATCCTTTAAAGAATATAAATTACTGATAATCCATGATAAGGCTCTGTTACTTTGTATATAATCTCTATATTCCTTCCATTTTATGCAGTAAGCATAAGGTATAAAAGGAGTTGCACTCTGAATTTTTGTAAGATTGGAGGTTTTTTGATAGGCATTTGATAGTGTTGCAGTATTGTAGAATATACATGCATTCTCCAAAGACAGTAAAAATTCTGATATGGTGAAAGTAACTTAGGCAATTTACAATTATCTGTAACTGCACTGTATATTTTCTTTCCTTTCAAAAGATGCATGTCTGCATAATTGGTATGCTAATGGCCTGAGTGATTGTTGGATAGGGATGTGCTCTTGCCAAGCTCCTCCCAGAGCATCTGCACCTGCCGCCTGTCACACGCTCTCGTTTGTGTCCCTGTGACCATACTGACTGTGCACTGAAGTTCGATGCCAGAGTTTTCAAGTGTCTGAGAATAGGATCATATTGTATCTTAATAAGTTGGGTTATTCTGAAATTGACTTGTTGCCTGGGGCTGTGAGGAGAATGCCCAATACTGTGGGTCATTCTTTAGCTCTGATTAAAACCTGTTGTTCAGGGAATGAACACACACATGTACTCCTGTAAGTATACTCATAAGTGCTGCTTATGCTTCTCACCCCTCCAAATCCACATAAATTGTGAGAGCCAGTAGACATTAACTAACAAGAATTACTATTTTGGGAAGTTCACAAACACCTTATTCTTGTTACTCTGATATCTCCAGTCTTAGCTGAGTGTTGCAGACTGTGATTTTACCCATTGACAGCATGTAGCATCAGTACAAGTTTCAATAAGTCTCCTGTGGGCATTAGTTCTTTAGGAACGCAATGAATCTCTGCTAGGCTGGCTCACTTAGCTTTTCCCGATGTCCTTCTAATATAAAAATTTAAATGTCTAGTTCTTACAGAATGCTGGTGTGGTAATCCTCAGGCAGAGCACAGTATGCAGCCTGTGAAACTGTTGCTAGTACAAATGTGTACTTTCAGTATTACTGTGACAGTGTCACAAGTTCTTGCAAGGAGCGAGGTGAGAATTCTTAAGTTGATGCTGGTTTGCAAGCCTTGGGTGCAGATGAGTGAGCAAAACAGGCGATCCTCTGTGCACCCAGGGTTTTTCTCAGTAGTTGATATGGATGAAAAAAATGGATTTCGAAGGAGATAATATACTGACAAGCATCATCGAGCCTAGCTAGAAAGACACTTGTTTCCTCCTTTTTATACTTTCTTTTCTGTTCCCCTAAGACAGTGAATCACAGAGGGCTTTATCCAGGAAAGCAAATGTAAGATTCTCAGGTAGTTTTCCCACTTCATGTAATCTGTGTTGTCTGGGAAAAAAAGGCTTGCTGCTTGAATGATAGGAACTCAAGAGATTTTTTACTATTGATGTTACGTAGTTAAATGGAAAGCTGCCCTCTTGAAAAGTAAGCCTGTAATCCTTTTCTTCTTTTATAAGTATAGCCCAATAGAAAATGCTACTTGTCTGTTTCAAGCTTTTGTGCATTTTAGAAGCCACCCCTCTGCTTAGGGGTGGGTAGGTACAGACGGAGGTTGAGCAGGAACTTGTTGCCACTGCTGCTGAGCCAAACTCAAGCCTGTCTCTTTGGCAGGCAGCAGCACAGCTGAAATGCTTGCCGGCCTTTCTCATCAGCCAGTAGCTTTTCTCACAGTCGTGTGTTACACCAGGGCCCTGTTTCCCTTCGGCTCTCAGAAAACAAATCCAGCACGTGAATAATCTGTTTCCGGGCTCCAGTCACTCTTTCTGTGGACTCTGCCACTTGTTTATTTCCAGTGCTGGTCTTTCATCACTTTCTGCAGGCTAAAATATTAGGACTGTATTGTCCAAGGTGAGGAGGCCTCACGAGGTGGTGATGCCTGTCTCACAGCTTGCTGTGAGGGTTGTGCCTTGCTTTTCATGGCAAGTGTGCTGGTATGGCAGATAATAAGGCTTCACCTCCCCTCATTTGCTGATCCTGCATCTGCATCAGCTGCTTCCATGGCTTGCTGGGTTTCCCAGGATTATTTCTCCTGTGAGCTGGGTCCCCAGGGGTTAAGTTAGAACCTGTAGCAGCACAGGAGGTACAGAAGGAATCTGAAGCTCAGCAAAGGAAGCTGCCCCTGTGGGAGCAGCAGCTGTAAGGCATTAGGCTGATGAGATGAAGACATCCCCAAAAGCAGCCCCAGTGAGCTTGGGTACAGCCTTATTTAGCTTATATGGAAATTAATTTCATTGGTGACCAAAATTTTGCCCCAAAGGGTATATTCTGGGGTATACCCAGAAGGTGTATTGCCCTGGGACTAAGCAAACAGGCAGAAAGCCTGAAAAGACAGCACTGTGGAATTACCTAAGCTGGAGTCACCTAGACAGAGACAGGGGTGTATTATCCTAAAAACTGGATCCATAAGCCTCACATCTAATCACTGTGTGTGCTGGTCTCTAGCCAGGTATGATAGATCAAGGTTCAATATGTACAGACTGGAAATGGAAAACAATTGTTATGGTTGATAGAGTATATGTTCTGTTTCAAAGAACATATACTGAGTGTTTCCATGTGGTTTTTTATTCAGCTACTATTCCCTATTAGCATTAATTGGTAATGCAAAGAATGTAGCTCTTCAAATTGGTTTTAAATTATTATTGCTTATAGAGTTTTATAATACTAAATAAAAACAAGTTGTATTATTTTTATCAGAAGACTAGATTTAGATGAAACTGTTTTCTTACTCTTGTTTTGAAAATGACTGAGCAATTTATAATTATGATGAGAACAACCTGCTATTTTTTTTCAAAGGAGTTTAGCATAAATATATTGCCACACATTAAACTTGGGCAAGCAAATCTTCACCTCTTGAAATTTTGAGGATGGCACAACTGTTTCAAGATGGCTGATGGGAAGCTTAAGTATAAGTTGCCAAAGAAAACTAAAATTAAAGGAGTGTTCTACAGATAGACATCATTACATATATGTTTTTATTAAAGTATAAGGAAAGACGATTATATTTAATAATCAAAGTGATCTGGTTCTGCATACCAAACTTCTTCAAGAATAGCGACAGCACAAGCAAGCGCAATCTTAGGTTTGCACAAAAGAACTGGTGCTGGTGCGACTGGATGATTTAATGTGGATTTTTTTTTTACATTACCAATATTTATATTTTGTGTACATCTTTAAGCAGGTGTGTGAAAAAAAGCATGTGATTGTCTGACAGCGAACAGCAAGCTGCGTGACAAATAGAATTATCAGGGAGGCCCAAACTTTTAAATGTAATTAGGGTTGGGGGCAGGGAGGTTGAGGAAAAATATATTGTTCTGGTCAAATAAAGACAACAGTAGCAAGATTTCTTAAATACTGTTTCTGATTTGTGTGATGTGGATGCCCCATCCCCAAAAGTGTTCAAGGTCAGGCTGGATGCATCTTTGAGCAGCGTGGTGTAGAGAAATGTGTTCCTGCCCATGGCAGAGGGCTTGGAATGAGATGATCCTGAAGTCCCTTACAACCCAAACCGTTCTGTGATTAGAGATTTTTCCAATTTTTTTTTTTTAATTAACCAAAGATTTGAAAAAAACAGTATATGTGACCATCTTCCCCATGATGCGCATACCTTGAGAACCTGGCTTAATTGTCTCCTCAGAGGAAATTTGATCTAATTTATGTTTTGCAGTTTGGTTTTTGTTTTGGTTTTTTATATAAGCCTTCGAAAAAACGTCATATGTCTAAAACCCCTAGAAGGTCATATGTCACTGTTGTAGATATACATATAAATTTTACTGGTCTGTGAAGGAAATAATGATTTAAACCTGTACTTAATTTTTGGTATGCTTTATACTTTACTGCAGTTTTCCTTGTTTTCTTCCATTCTTTTTTCCCCCAAAAGAAATTCCCCATAAGTAACTTGCACTGCACTGGATAGAAATACTCAAGCTGGTGTCGAGTAGATCGATAATGTACCAGAAATCTTGGAAAAGGAGTAATTCAGCCTTACTAGAGGACACCCCTAAGGCAACTCAATGTGTTCTGCTCCTCAGTTGATCTGCTAACCTGATGCTAACTGTAGTCTTTGTGTATGGTTTGGTGCAGACCTGACTTCACAGAGAATTTTTAAAAACCTTTCTGAATAAAAATGGTTTAATGGAATACATTATAACAGAGAAAAATCAGCTGGTGCTCTTTTTTTTGTGTGGTGACATTTAAAACTACTTTAAGGAACAGCTTGCTTGTATGCTATTAAGTCTCACTTTATATTTAATTATTTATGGATGTGGCTTTAATTCTTACTGCCATTCAGTGGTGTGACAAAGCCTTGACAGTGTTGTTTTCTGGAGGTCAGTGTAGCAACCTTGAGTAAGTTTTGAGTGTTGAAAGGTTGTTGGAGAGTGGCTGTTTCATCCATCAGCTGCTTTTTCATCACTGAAAAATGAAGAATCCAGTACTTAGCCGTGGTTGGAACCTTTCTGTTCTTACATTAGCTTTTCAGAGATTGTTGCTTTTCTTGTAGAGCGAATATTTGTTTTCATGAAGATAGAGCAGCATTCTGTAGCTGGTTTTTTTTTGTTTTTAATTTGTCTTGTATTTCTTGGTTTTGGCATTTCTTTTGTGACTTGAAAGCCCAGACTGAAGTTTTCTGGGATTCTTTAAAAATTCTACAAAAGATTTCCTTTGCTTTCATTCCCTTACCAGTATAGCTTTCCAATATATTTATTAAAATAAAGTCTTTAATTTAAAAAAAACCCTAAAATCCTGGCTAACATTTTTTTCTTTCTGGATTATTGAAATTGTGTTTTTCATTGACATTTACAGACCGTTAGCTAAAGTTTGATCCAATTATCTGTCTCAATTGAGTAGAAAGACACCATCTGCTGGCAAGTCGATTTAATACACAGTATGCCAGCTTAGAAATGTCTCAAACTCTTTCCAAGGTCAAGAATTTTACAGGTAACTCGCAGTCTTCCAAGTGGAGAGATTTCCAAAAAATGTGTGCAGGAGGTCTGTAGTGTGGCAGCCAGCTGAGCCATATTTGTAATCTGATAAGGGAATTTAAATTGCCCCAGCTAGTTTTTGTTCTTTTTTTGGTTTGGGATTTTTGGTAGTATGTTGCATTTGACCTGTGTGGTATGGAGTGTGGTGTGGGAAATAGAAAAAAAACATGATGCTTGAAAACTAGAAATTATCCTACTCCTACTAATTATTACTTCCTAATATCAGAATATTAGTTACAATAATGCTTAATTTGGTTGAAGCAAAAATATCTACTGTTCGTGCGCACCATCCTCAACCCATCTGCAGATGGGACTTGCACAAATTAATTTTCAGAAGGAATTAAAGCAACCATAAAGGAGTGGGAAGATACAGGAAAAATGAGCACTTTGATAAATGAGGAGCAAAGGAATAAAAAGACAAGCAAAATACCACCAAAAAAAAAAGATAATAATCATAATGGTGAGCATACTTCCTGCAAACGCTGCGGTTATATTGAACAAATGCTGAATTATTTAAGGTTTAGTGCTCTGTATGAAGGCTGCTTTCTGCCTGCTTCTTTGTGCAGTTAGATAGATGATGAAGAGTCCAGCAGGTGGTACCTGGCTTACAGAAATAAATTAAATTGGAATTCTCCTTGCTCCACGGAAGGAGACTGCTGTGTTATGCTGCACAGATACACACTCCAGTTACCACTGGGGATAGAATGGCATTAGTGACTAAAAAGGTTTCAGCCTTTCTCCTCTGTTAGCTTAGTAAGCAACTACATTCAGATTATTCCACAAAACACGGGTAAGAAACTGTCATGCACAGCCCAGATGTAGTGATTCTATCTTTTGTATAATTAGCTGGAAAAAGAGGTCACAGGTCTTGACGGACATGTCCTCTCTGAATATAAACAGCATAAAGCTATATTGAACAAAAACGTCTTTGTATAGAGGTGACTTTTTAAAGAGCCTTTTATGGAAGTAGTAAATTATACAGATGTGTTTTCTTATGAAGTGATATTAAATGGTATTTATAATGGCAGTCATTGAGTAAAACTTCCTTTGTTCCTCCAGGAGTTACTAAAGTCGATTATGGGGACATATCATCACGACTTGGGCTAAGGCGCAAGCTCCAGTGCAAGCCTTTCTCCTGGTACCTGGAGAATGTTTATCCTGATTCCCAAATTCCACGCCACTACTTTTCTCTGGGAGAGGTAAGATTTTATCTTTTACATTCATCTTACCTATGCAAAGTACATTGTGCAGTAAGTTGTTTTGAACTGAGCAGTCCAAGCAAGTTCCAGCAAAGTTCAAGTATCTTGCACCTGCGTTTCTGTCACATGTAAAATGACAAATCTGGTTTCTCAATGGGGCAGACACTGAACTTTGGTATACAGTACTGTAATTTGAATGTTTTCCTTTTTTCTACTACAGTACAAGTGTCATATAAATGGCTTTAGAAATATTCCTTCAGAAATGTATTTATGGATAACTTTCTGTATAATGTTCTCTGCATAGAGTATGAGTGAAATTTTCTTGAAAGCTGAATTAGGTCAAGCAAGGTCTTTGCCTGAAGAATTTCTGAACTGTACCCCAGAACACTCATCAGTGACCAGCAAATTCTAGTGACGCCTAAGCCTTGCTGGACATTTCTGGTTTTTCTTTAGTGTTTTTAAGTGACTGTAGAAATAGAACAGATGATGCTGTCTTAAATAAGTAGGCACCCTCTCCTCTCCAAGTCATGTTCAACTAAATACCAAGTTTGCTGTAGAGTGATTTTGTACTGTTTGATTTTAAAAGAAACACTTCTAGCAAAATGTAGCAGGCATTCGTGCTTCTGCATGACTATCAGGCGACTTGATATTCCTGCCTGCTTACTGTATAGTGATACAGGGATTAATACTTTTGAAGGTTTTGGGCTGGAGACTCAGTTGTGTCCATTCTGTTGTAGCTGAGTCTTTGAGCAAGAAGTTACCCCCAAGGTGGAAGGATTGCCTAAAGAAAGCACAGAAACAATCCTGGTTCTCTAACCTGGTAGCTTGAACATTTTCTTGGGAGTCCCGAGTCTTGGACAGTGATGCCTCGTTGTTAATAGCGGTCATTTATTTCACATTATCTCTGGTGTATAGAGAGAAATGGTGCCAATGTGGTTTGACATGGACCTACCTCTCTTCTAAAAATATCAACTTTTGGTGATGTGCTCTTTTTCACTCCTAGATAAGAAATGTGGAGACAAATCAATGTCTGGATAACATGGCAAGAAAAGAAAATGAGAAAGTTGGAATCTTTAACTGCCATGGAATGGGTGGAAATCAGGTGACAATTTTTAAAAAGGAATTTTCTTAATGTGTTGAATTATTTGGGACACTACTGCTCGTTGGGACAGTTCTTGGATGTTTTCAGTAGTTACCTTCAAAATATCCTTAGGAAACCTTCCTTAAAGAAAATGCCTGTAAGAGGAAATGCATGAGAAGATTTGGTGGTGGTTTGTACTGGTATGGTTTTGAGGCCTGATTTGCAATACATTTTAGATCAACTTTAAAGCCAAAAACAAAATCATGGGAGGACAATACTGC
Organism: Vireo altiloquus; assembly: GCA_013396875.1. Taxonomy (NCBI): domain Eukaryota; kingdom Metazoa; phylum Chordata; class Aves; order Passeriformes; family Vireonidae; genus Vireo; species Vireo altiloquus. Next base: position 399,137 of record VZRF01007601.1, read on the forward strand.
TATGAGCTAGACTTCACCTCTTCTTCTCTGGAACTACATTCTGATTAGAACTCCTGATTGGCATTGTTTCTTAAAAAAAGCCCAAACAAACATGCCTGTGCCTGAAATACTATTTTTAACGTATCTTTTTCTGGGTGTTGGTTGTGGGATTAATTTTTCATTTGTTTTTTTGTTCTACTTTCTTAATGATTCTTGATGAATTGTTCTCACATAAACAGGGATTACTTGTGTTTGGGGATTCTCCTGTTTCTTCACAGCAAGCAATCTTCAAAATAAATCTGTTTTAACTTAAGAGCTTGTGACAGTGTTTAAATTTGTTACCCCCCAAAAAAAATTCTTTCTATGCCTCACTATTATGAAGGGAACAGAAAACAAAAATAATTAGTGATAGTAAGTGACATAATGCACAAATGATCCCCTCTCCCCTCACTCCAGGAATCTTTTGGTTGAAGCAGTTATTTTTCAGTTCCTCTCATTCTTTTTCTGCCTAGGTTTTCTCATATACTGCCAACAAAGAAATTCGAACAGATGATTTGTGTTTAGATGTATCCAAACTTAATGGCCCAGTAACAATGCTCAAGTGCCACCATCTAAAAGGAAATCAGCTTTGGGAATATGATCCAGTGGTAAGTTTTCTAATGACTTTTGACTGTAAAGTGAGATAACTTGGGCTTTTACATGAGCCTACAGAGCAACATATTCTAGTGGGACCACTATTGGTGGTCAATAAAACAGGAAACAAAGTCAGGATTATGTTCCCTCTGTTATTAATTCACTGTATAGTCACACAGTGGACATCTGTGTTGATTTAATTACCTGGTGAGTTTTGGGGGAGCTTTTGGAAGAACATTTTGAATGTGCTTTTGGACCCTCTGGAGAAATGTAGTCTGACAGTGTAGTGTTGTGTTAGAATTAGGTCAAAAATGGGGGAGTATTCCAGGTGTCTGTTGGACCAGTGAAAGATAAGAGTAATGATGTTTGACAAATTCAGCACTTGGTGTCTTCTCGTGCACAAAGTTACAAGGAAATGCTTGTCTAATTAAAAAATGAGCATTGCAAACTTATAAAGATGATTTTACATTTCTAATCATGGTACGCCTGAGATATAGATGCTTAAAACACCTTTATTTAAATCATGCTCTTTCTCGTACATAATATTCAAATTTACTTTGAAGTTCATATGTTGAACTGCCAGACCTAGAAATCGTTGTCCATTGGTCAATTCATCATTAATTTGATTCACAAGCTCTGAAAATGATTTTGTGATTGAGTAATGCAGTCAAGAACTCTGACTTCATGGATAGTTCAAAAAAAAGTAGTTCTCAAGCTTGTTAATTTAAAATCAGTTGTTACAAAAGACAGTTGTGAGACAATTTGTGAATGAAGAATCTTGCCAGTATATTTGCAATGACTGTTTTTAAAAAGAACTTTTAGGTATTTAGCTACTAAAAAGTAATTTCACTAATTAAAAAGCAAGGTGGGGGTTATTTCTGACTAAATATACTTGCTAGAGACTTCAGTAGCTGAGATGTTAGTAAAGGTTGCAACCTTTTAGACTAAGAGCAAATATATATGAATGATGATTTTCTGATTAGAATGGCAGTTAATGTGGAAGACAGTGGCTCTCTGCTAGGATTTCTGCACATTGCTGGCAACTGTTGATAGGACGCTGAGGGAAGCTGAAGGCTTGCAGGATTAAATGAGTCTTGGGAACCATTCATTCTCGGTTTTAATGTAGTTAGTTTACCTGACTTAAGCAAATAATATGAATAATATTACCACCTACAGTGATTTACCAAAGGCCGAGTTCTTTACATTAAGTTTCTACCTTATCAGTGGTAAGAAAAATGTGTCTTTAGACGCCTAATCACAGTAGTCTGTCTTGCAGTGATTGTCACAGACTTTCCCTATGTTGATCCTCAGCCATAAATTTGGTTATATGTGTTTTTTCGCTATATTCTGTCAGTGGAAAATCTAAGCACAATCATCAGAACATTACTGAAAGCTGGAAAATAAAGCACAGAAATAAGTTATAGGGTACTTAAAAAACCTCCTGCCTACATAGTTGAGTGATTTCTTTTTTCTGCAGTTTTTTTTCTTTCTACCTCTGTTCGATTCCCTCCTTCATTCTTCAGCATGTCTATGAGGGCAGGGGATTGATGTGCTCAGGTTTTTGAATTTGATTTTTTTTTTTTTATTATCATTTGCTGCTTGAGCACATAAGGTCATGACTTTTCAGTGTTTCCAGTGTCCTGGCTGAGCTGTGGAATGAGAAAAGAAGTACTGATAGTAATGCCAAGGTACCATAGACAAATTGGTGCACTGAGGAGTATCCATAGTACAGTGGCAGGAAATGCAGCTTCTGAAGAGCTCTTCTCCATGAGGATAGTACTGAGGTGTAGATGGAGTGGTTTACCAAAGACTGCATAAACGAGATTATTAGGTATCAGAAAAGACCTATACTTATGTGAAATCGTACATACTTTTTATAAAAGAACATACTTTTAGAAAAGAGCCAAAGAAGTGCAAAAAGAACATAGTGTAAAGTCAGTATTGAGTCCCCAGCTGAGGAAAAAAAGAGTACTTTTGAAAACATATTCTGATCTGATAAAAGCTACTGTTATGACTAATAATTGAAGTTGTATATCTTAACAACCTGTAATTTCTAACTCTTCAAAGATCCCTAGCTGTATAGTCCTATTTAAAGAATGGTGGCTGTTGCTTGATAAAGAGCATCATTTACAGGTTCAGACTGTTTTGTTTTTCATAAAGCACTGCTTTATTATCTACAACATCAAATAGCATATTTAAGTGTTTTTTAGGATTGGGATCTGGAGTCAGTAACCACAGGGTCTTGTCTAGTTCTTACTTACAAAAAAAGTTTTGATGCCAACTAGAGAATTTTTAGTTACCGTATGCCTGGTGAGTTTTATAAAGCTAATTTCTTTTTATTTTGTCTTCAAGAAATTAACCCTGTTGCATGTGAACAGTAACCAGTGCCTGGACAAAGCCACTGAAGAGGACAGCCAGGTACCCAGCATCAGAGACTGCACCGGCAGCCGCTCCCAGCAGTGGCTGCTCCGCAACGTCACCCTTCCAGAAATATTCTGAGGGGTTCTCAAGAAAAGCAAAGATTGACTGGGCTACCTCGGATGATACTTTGGCTACACTGTTAAGTAGCAACAGAAGAAACTTCTGCTCGGCAGAATCCACAGTTCCTCAGCTGTTAGAACTCCTGCAGCTTCTCAGTATCTGTGAACCAGCCTTCCTGTACAAGGATGTGAAACTACCACACATAGCAGTGAAACTGTGCCCACTGATGTTTACAAGATCGAAAGAGTTTCTTCCAGCAAATAACTTAGAGAACCTTTGGACAGTGGAAACATAATCAATGAAATAGTCTCTCTGAAGAGCTACATATCGTTTTAGTTTGCTTGCACATCAGTAACCTCTGCTGAAAGTGCTGTTGTAATGAAGAAAGTTTCAAGAATTCTTTTTTTCCTGGTTAGCAGTGGTAACCAGACTACTAAATATAGATCCACAAAAAAATGAAAGAGAGAGCTGGAAACCAGATTCGGTATCATGACATCAGAATTCTGTGGTTTAAGAACAAAAAGTAAACAGGGTTTAATGAAACTAAATCAGAACTATGAAAAGTACAATTTGTTATAGTGAAGTATCAAATTTATATGTAGATTTTATACCTCAGTGGGGGAAAATAACCAAGTCAAAAGGCAGTTGTTTCTCTTTTTCAATTGTGTGATAGTCCATAAATACTTTTTTTTTCCCTGGTGAGTCTAAAATTATTTTGGGTGCAAACAAAATGAGCATAAGAATAAACTGAGCTCTTGAATGTCAGATCAACTCTTTTTAATTTTAATTTCTTGGCTGTTGGAATTGTATCTTTTTATTACTGTCTGAAAACTGGAGGTTAACATGCTGTCTAACTTTTTTTTTTTCCCCAGACCTGCCATTTCAATTTATACTTGGGTCAGTCAGCTTATGGACTTTCATGGCCAAACAAAAGATTTAACTACACTTTGAAATTAAGTTAACTTGAGTATGCTTTAGCACCCAAGACTTGTACTACTGTACTACAATTTTGTTTTTATAGCAATAAATCTTTTTGTTCCTTGTTTGATTTCAGTCATCAGAAAGTCAGAAGATACATGATTTGGGTAGCAGAAGATTGGCAAAACTGAAGGTTTTCTGGAATCCTTTTTCACTTCATATTCAGATGTGCTTCATTGTCAAGTGCATATTTAGATTAGACTCTGAATTGTAATGTTGATCTGCTGCTTTTTTCTAATAAAACCTAAAGAAAAATAGCGAAATTGGCATGGTTTTTAAAGTTAACATAGTCAAAAGCAATGTGACTATATCATTACATTGGTCTGCATTTTTTAACTGAATTGCTTTGTTTTGTTAAGAAAAATCTGTGTGGGCTGATCTTGAAAATGAGCCACTGAACACTCCGAGTATACATTGAATTTTCTCTTGGAAAGAAAAATTATATTTGCTTAATGGAGAGGATATTTTTATGATAAATGTCATTGTTTGGCCAACTGTCCTGCAAAGCAAATTAAACCTAGACTCATGCAAAAATTGTGTGGAATTATATTTGGCTGTTAAGGCCATTTTAGATTTACTATCCCAAGTTGCTGTAGTCAGTGTTATCTCCATTATTTCTGCACTAGTACACAAGAGTTTTCATAAAGAAAGCACAGGAATGGTTAACAAATTGTAATATTACATTGCTACTTTTTAAAACACATAGGATGAGACAATGTGAAGTTATTATCAGATAAAACATCCAAATATCTAACAATATTTTATTGACCCCTTTGTTTAGATAGCCCTGCAAATCTTATGAGATTGAAGTGGATTTATGAAAGTAATTTATTGGAAATATATTGAAGTGTGTCAAGATGACTTTAAAAAAAAGGAAAAAGTCCATCTTAATGGTTATGTGAGAAAACCTGTTCTTATGGTCAGTGAAGAGGACGAGGTGGATAACAGTGTAATCTTTTTTTTTTATTTATCTTAGCAAACTAGGAATTTTTAGGGCATGTGTGTGTGGTGATGCCTAAAAACGTGCTATCTTTTACTTCAGAAACAATTTCCCAAACACAAAACATACTTTTAAAAACACTTCCAGCAAAGAGGCTCTAAATCAGAGTTGAGTAAGCTTTAATGGAATGAGAAGCAGGAGCATCAGAAATGCAGTGTGAAACTCCTGAAAGTTTTCAGAATTTCTTAATTTTTCAGATTTCATATGCACACAGCACATCATTGAACATACAAAATAAACACATTTTCACTTTGTATTTTCAACTCTTATGATTCCTGCTAGTGATATCCTGTTAACAAAACTGAAGTGCCATGGCTTGCGAGATAAACTCATAGGTAGGCCTCAAAGCTACTGTGATTTTACCCTTCTTAGTTCAACAAGTCATTTTTATATGTTGGTCACATAGAACTGCAGTACAAATAATTGCACAACTTAAAATGCACATATCAAGTTGTCAGCAAGCTGAAGGAGCAGTCGGATTTCCAGCCTGTACTTCACCAGTCCTTGCCTGCTGCGTGTGGGGAGGGGAAGCCACAGCCCCAGGAGTGGCTGCAGCCCCGAGGTGTTTGGCTCCAAACCCCTTGGCTCAGCCAGCTCCGTGGTGGGTAAGTGGTGCTGGTTATGGGCAGGGGCCATGCTCAGCCTGCCCCTGTCTCCGTGGCACATGCCAGCAGCTGTGCTGTGCTGGAGGACAGCACAGGGCTTCTGCAAAGATTCCCTGCACCAACGTGCATCTCAAATATTCCGTCTTTCCGAGCTCTTTTCAAACATGGCCGCAGAACAGCTTCCTGCACAGAGTTATCTTAGAGCTTCTCTTGCCACAGAAGCTCGTGTCACCAGAGCTCCCTGCTGAAGGTGAGCTTCCTTAGGACCCTGCTCAGCTGTAGTCACCCAGCAGTGGTCCTCCACTTACAGGGAGAGTGCTTCTATATACCATCTTACAGTAGGAGTATTAGTTGGCTCTATCAGTTACAGGAATACTTAATTCCTTTCTGTCCTGTCTGTCTTCTTGTACTGAAGTCTACAGATAGAATTTTAAGAACATCTGTAAGTATTTTTATTTAACCTGTTCTGAAAAAAAAACAAAGCATTGCCTTTTCCTTACTGTGTAACACACCTGTGTTATGAGACGTATGAATAGTTTCCAGTAGAAATCCCACTCCAGTTCCTCAGCAGTTATTGCTGTTCAGATCAGATGTCAGAGGGAAAAAAAAAAAACCACTGCTGTCTTATTTGACCTTGATAGCAAATAGATGCAGGGTAGTGAAAAAAAAGTAACTATATTTTGAAGAGAATCGGTAAGCTCTCTTGCTGTCTTGTCTGTCCTGTGCTCAGAGTATTTAGCATAAATTTCCTGTGCATTTTCTAAAGGCAGTGTTCTCTTCTCCATCTCTTTTCATTCGCCTGTGCAAAGACATTTATTGAGAAACACCAGTGCCTTTTAACTGAGTTGAAGTAAATTACACATTACTGTACAAACTTCAGATAACTACGCTGTGCCAGGTCTGATTAGGTCATCTTCAGTCTGTTCAGCTGCTGAAAGCCACAAAAGTTAGCTGTGTGTATGCATGACTGTGCCTGTTGTCTCAATCTGTCTGTTTTATCAGTATTAAGTTGTATTTTAGTAGCTTTATTTTTATGATAGTTCCATTCAAAGGAGTTTAGCAGTCACTTTTCATTTTATCGCAGCAATGGTCCTCATCTGAAGTATGTACTGTGAGCAAAAGAGAGAATCTGTGTTACAAGTTAGAAACAAAATTAAGATAATCCTTTTTAATTCTTGCTCGACTTTGTTCAAGCAATGTAGCAGATGAGAGATGAGCAAAACCCTGGCAGATTTATTCTGCTATATTTCCCCTTCAAGGTAAGTAAGGAGATGCAAATGTGCTTCAGAAGATTAACTAAGAAATAGTAACTCAAAGCTTTCCTTCACTATGTTAACTGTTCCTTCATGCTTTCAAATGAAGAAATGTGGGAAAACATAAGTGCTACAGAATAAATTGTGATAGCTTTAGGAGCCTTGTATCTGATTTGAACTAAATTGTAAACAGTAGAGATTTAGGGCAAGACAGGAATGTGCAAAGTTTAAAACTTGCGCAGTGGCAGTGCTGTTTGCTCTCAGGACTATTTTAACCTTTCTTACAGTCATTTTAAAGCAAATAGTTCTCATGTTTGCATCTTACTCTAACCACTGATAGTTGTGACTTGTTCAGCTAAGCATAGTTGTGATATGTGAAGATGGTGAGCATGGTACATTGAACAATAAAATAGAACTTTTCTGCACTAAGTTTCTAATGCAGGAAACAGAACTGGCACATAACTAATAGGTTATCTAAAAACTAGAAATGGCATTGAGATGAAAACTAATTCACTACATTGTTCACTTATTTTTTTATGAATCTTGGAGGGTTTTTTGTAGTATTCTGCTTGGATTTCTTGCGCTGTCAGCTGATCCTTCCCTTGTCAGGCCTTTCAGCTTGATTATGATGCTACATATCAGAATTGGATTCTGATATGAAAGCAAACTGTTACTTCTGACAACAAACCAAGTAATAGTCATAGCTCTGGTTCAGGGCATAGATACTAACCTGCCTCTGAAACAATCATGACTGGTTTCCTTGTCTCTGGAGTAAATAAGACACATAGAATGTCCTACAGTTTTAAATGCATCTCTTTCTTTCTTTCTTTCTTTCTTTCTTTCTTTCTTTCTTTCTTTCTTTCTTTCTTTCTTTCTTTCTTTCTTTCTTTTTCTTTCTTTCTCTTTCTTTCTTTCTTTCTTTCTGTCTTGCTCTCTTTCTCACTTTCTCTCTTGCTCTCTTTCTCACTTTCTCTCTTGCTCTCTCTTTCTTTCTTTTTCTTTCTTTCCTTGTAACTTTGATGTTGTTCATCTTTGTGTTCTTCAGAAAAGCCTTTTCACCTCACCTCTTTTGAAGTCCTGTCTCATTCTCATCACCTTTCTCTGAATCTTCTTTTTTTTTAAAAAAAAAATTGGATTGTGGCATTTAGGATATTGATGAAGACATATATATTGCCTTAGAGATGTGCATTATTTCTGCTTTATTTTTTAGCCATTCCAATAGTGCATTAAGTAAATGTTTTCAGGAAGTGATCCTCAGGGGCATTTTAGTCTTCTGAACATTTAGCTTATTATATAGGGCTGTAGAAGTAATTCTTTGTTCCATTTTGCATTAAGTCAAATTCACAGATTTTTGCTTTCTTTCCATGTAAGCTGTTTAGTCACCTGGGGTTGGTTATTTTGCTGTCTTAAACAACTTGGGACTCCTTCCTTGGTACTTAGTGATACTGGTTCAGTCATATGTTTTGGATATTCCCACTTTTGCTTTTCTCTTGGGTTGGAACAGATCTCTGCAGGTCATCTGAAAAAGCAGGGCTGATTTCAAAGTAAGATGAGTTTGCTGAGGACCTCACCCAGTCAGCTTCACATTGTCTTGGAGGATACAACCTTCTGTCCAACCTGTTTGTGTCTGACACCTCTCATGATGAAGAATCCCCCACGTCCCTGCCAGTACCTAATCAGAATTTCCTTTCCTGCAACTTTTCTGTGCCTTTCACTGTTCCTTTCAAAGTTAATCATAAATCTGTCTGATCTGTCATTTTCCTGCTTCTGGGTCTATAAGCAGTTAGTCCTGTACAGTTCATATTCTGAGAATGAACTGCTGACAGAACAGAGGTTAAACCACTGTTTCAAGAGACTTCACCACTACTTCCTCTAAATTCTAGAAATATGCCTTTCCTACAAACTTAACTTTGGCAAAGAGAGGCACCTATCCTGTGAAGTGGTCCAAGAAAAACTGTTGGGTCCATGTCCAGTCCACAGGAAGTGGGAAAGAAGCCCAGCCTTTATTGCTGTGGCAACTTCAGCATTGGAAATATTCAGACCAAAGAACCTGAGAGTAAGTTTTGTAGTTGGCTTGGCAGCATGATGAGGAGATCTGGATTGTTTCAGAGCAAAAACCTTGTTTCAAGTTCAGTGAAAACAGGAAGAATTTTCTAGCTGCTGTTTTCTCTCCTGGTTTTGATGTTCATGAATTGATTAATCAGGGTAGCTGAGTCTCTAATGGATATTTTTGGTCTGAAAATGTGTTCAGGTAGCTAACTAGGTTAGAAAAATAGCATTTTCAGTCTATGCTAGTTAGATAGACACAGCCCAAATGACCAGTTCTTGTGGTAAGTGTTCCAGGATCTCGGGATGTAACAGCTGTCACTATAGATGATCTCTCTAATGTGGTAAGTGATGGCTTATTGCATGCCAATGACCCTTTGCTTGTGCTTTCTCCTGTACCCTTTTTGAGTCAAGGAAGTGCTGGGAGTGGAAAGTGTCATTTCCATTACCCAGAGTAAAGAACCTCTCCCTCTGTGAAATGATGAAAGAAATGTATGCTTGAGGCAGTGAGATCAAGTTGCACATATAATTCCATTTAAATGTGGCTTACTTACATGGTGAATGAACTGGAAATGAATCTCAAACCCCAAAATCCTCTCTCACATTCCCAGATGCTGAAAACCACAGAAAACATCTATATTACCCATACTTAGGGCATGCTTGAATGTAGTAGCTCTCAGAATTACCCTTTGTAGTCAAAGCCAATCATTATTCTCATCTGGCCTGTTTTTTTGTGATCTTGAATGTGAATTACTGAATGAAAACAGAGAATTATTCAATTACAGACTGTGCATATGTGCATATTTATGTGAAGTAGTTCAGACAAAGCACATTAAACTACTTCAATTAGATCTGAAGTTGAACCCGGCAGCGGGAGCAGGTACACCCAATCTGTACTCAAGAGGCTGTTGTACAACTTTGTTAAATGTTGTAGGCATGCTTAGCCCTGCCTGTCTTGTTTGGTGCAGAAATTGGTCAGTGCCACCTCAGCCCTGCTCAGTCAGGTCCCTGGTGTGAGGAAATGCTTCATTGTTCTCCTTCCTTTCCATGGCTCTGGGCTGCCATGAGGCATCATGTGCCTTGTCCACTTTTCTGCCTTGTACTTTTGCCTTGAAAAATGCATTTCAACCCTATGCAGCAGGGCTGGAATGTGGCTTGGAGGAAATTGTATCTTCTTCTGAGTCATGGCTTTTGTAGTAACCAGATCCCTAAGTGCTGAGTTTTTTCTGGCTATGGAGTTGCTGGGGCTGGATCTCCTGAATGTGTAGAGATCATTCTCCTAAGATATGCTTTGATCCTGGACACTTCAGTCTAACTGGATCAATGATCTTCCAGCCTTAGGCAAGCTTCAGAAGCTATTTGTGTATAATCCATTAACTCTGTTGGTTCTGGAAGTCAGATTTGTGACAAATAAATCTGGAGTTATCTTAAATGATCACTGACATTGTTAAAAAGAAGTTATTTTCTTCGAGTTCCCAAAAATCCCATCCCCACCCCTCAGCACATGGTCAGCATAGGAGGGATTTTTTGCCTTTGTCAGGCTGGTAACTGGAGATGACTCTTCAATAGTGCTCAGGCATTGGCAATTTAGAGCTCCTGGTTCACTGCACTTCAGCACACCTGGTCTGCTCTGCAGTTGGTGTTGGAAGTCACTTGCCTGGCAGCACCTCTCTGCCTCTGCCAGCGTGGTGCCACCACTGTGCAGCATGGACATTGTGGACAGGTCAGATTATTCTGGACAGTAAACAGGCAATGCCTTTGGCATGGTGCAGCTGACGGCACAACATAACCAGCTGTGTAATATCCACAACACAGCAAGCCCTTGTGTTTTGGTGTAGGAGCAGTGATGACCACTGATGTCTTGGTGCTCTGAGCCTCAGATTTGCTTCTGACTCATTTACTGCATACTCTGAGTATTCTGGTTCAAGCTGCCATATCTTGTGTGGGAAATAGCAGAGGAATGTGTAATGGACTTTCTTCCAGACATGTGGCTATTTGAGTCTGCCCGTTAATTGTGTGTTTGACTTGGACATCAACGAGACACGATAATTGTTCTCATCCTGTCAGCGATGCATGGGAAATTAGAAAAGACGTCCATTCGATGTGATTCTGGCTGTAGGACTGGAAAGGCTGATGTACAAGGTTCCTTCATTTTTCAAACAGGTGACAGAACTAGAGTCATAGTAACAATGGCAATGTGGTAATAACATGTTCCGGTGAGGACTCTGGTGATAGTGAGAATGCCTTTATTGCTCTCCCAAAGCTGTTCAGTGCTGTTGTCCCTCCTCCCAGACCTCTTGTCAGAGAACTGTGGAGCACTGCACCAAAGAGTTCTCCTGCACTTTATCTCAGGCATGGGTGTGAGACTTGAGCTCTTAGGACCAAACATCTCTTCTGCCCTGCAAGATACTCTCTCAGCAGCAGAAACAACTGTACTGCCTATCGATATTTATGATTTTTGCTCTTACTCTTGCTCTTACAGTCTTTAATATTGCTAGTTAGAGCAGCAGGAACTGGAGGAGGCTGTAGTTTTCCTGTTTTGTGGACCTAATTAATGTCAGGAGTTTTGATTTTGTTTTGTGGGTTTTGGTTTTTTTGTATATTGTCACACCTTGCTGTGTTCACATTCCATGATATTACATCCCTATAATGAAGTTACATGAGTCCTATGCATCCCCTGATGGAACTTGTCTTGAGACGTCTGCAAGAAGGACAAATTCTACCAGACACACGAAGAAGACAATAGCACTTAGAGATAACAACCCCCCTGCCCTGCACCAACCTTTATCTGAGCTTTTTTCGAGATGTGCAATGAGGTTGTTCATCATAAATTTCTTCCTGTAGTCATCTGAGCTACATCCACTCTAATTGTTCCATAAAGGTACATGTCTGTTTTCATTAAACCCTGCACCACAAAAGCTGTGCTTCAAGGTATTAGTATGGACAGTTTTGCTTTAGTTAATGGTGTGAGGTTCTTTAGAAAAGTCCACCTAATCTTGTCTGTAGTATTGGCTGTCAAAGCTAGGGAACAGCCACCTCAGCATCCTCCTCCTTTGCAGAGTTCTCCACTGCAGTTATATTATCACTGGGGCAGGTTATACTGTGCTCTCCCTGCCCCTTCTCAAGCAGGAGATGTGAGGATGTGGGGCTGGCCATGCCAGTGAGGTGTTTGTGAGAAGCGACCCCTGACAAGCAGCTATCGATGTGTTGGGCACTTCACATTAGCATTATAGGTAGTTCCATGCGTATTTCCCTTAAAAACAGAGCAGTGTAAAACCCACAAATAGAATTAATCTATATGTCTCTGCTCATTTTCCTCTCTCCTTTCCCATTCCATGAGAATCCTTACAATTTGTTGCTAAGAAGGAACTGAGATAGTGCTAGGCACAACTGTACCCCTAATACAAGGAAAGGAAGAGTTACTTTTCCCACCATGGATGCTACAAATAAAGAATTGTGGTATACTTGCAACCAAGATGTGAACAGCAGCTTTGAGAAGCCCAGTTAGAGGTAATCTCACTGTATGCAAACTTTTGTATGATTTTTTTTTTTTAAACTGATGAAGTGAGCTTTGACTTCTGACTGTCTTGATTATTCAGAGCATGAAGCTTATTGAAAGCTAAGCTGTTGCAAAAGGCTAATGAAGTGATTGTTCCTGCATCCTGTGGATGTAGCTTGATGACTGTAAAGTTCAGCTCAATTTTTTTAGGACGTGCCTGGACTATGAATGTTAACTAGCTAAAATAGATTTAATACAGCTGTATATAATCAAGGAGAGAATAAGTAGTAGCTCATATTCTACCTGATAGTGTTCAGATTAAAAGGTAGTGGGGTAAATGTGACTTTGAAACAGACTTGTTCCTTGCTGGTGCATAAAAATGGAAAAAGAAAAACAACACAAAAAAGCGTCATCCCTGCTATTTGCAATACTGTGTTTTAAGTTTTAGCAGTTATGGAAAGAGTAAAAAAAACTCAATGAAAAATTGCTTCTCTGAGTTCCTGAAAGATTATTGTCTAATGCTTCTCTGCTTACTGAAATCATGAATTTTCTCTTATAAAGTCCAAGTTGCTGTATCTTCTTAACCAGTTTTTGCTGTCTCTGCAACCACTGCAAATGAGAAATGTTTTGGGTCAGCACAGGGGCAAGCTGTGCTTTCCCAGGAGTCATTCTGTTGGTTTAAGTAACTTACAATAGAAACATATAGCTGACTCCTAGGAAAAAACAAATTTTTTTTTTGAAGGCAGGAGAGGCAAAACGTGTATCTGATAACTAGTGGAAAAAGAGATGTCTTCACAAGTTTGAGCCAAACTTAAACCATTATTTTACAATCCTTTCTCTGAAACAAGTGACTGGGCTCAAGCTCACGTGCTTCTTACAGGCAGGTTACTAATGCCTGTCACCTCTGTGGGGAACTACCAGCTCAGTGACCAAGACCAGCTCTGCATGTTCTGCAGCAGATGCACAGGGAACTTTTGCTCTGGGCTGCAGAGCACAGCCCAGAGACTTGGACTGCCCAGTATTGTGGTAGGCACAGGGACAGGTTGTCAAGAGACGAGACAAGAGGTCTATTAAAATGTGATGACAACTGGAAACAAACATGAAACTGTGAACTGAAGAGACTCCCTCTGAAGATATTCTCATCCTGACTTCTTGTCACTCGCATGGCATCACTTATGTCTGCTTCACAAGAGGGATTTCTGGATATCCTGAAAGAAGTGGGCATGCTGGGGCTGGGGCAGTGTTTTTCTAAGGGTCAGAGCAGCACCAGCTCCAGGACTGGCAATTTGGTGACAGGGACTTTCTCTGAAGCACAACAGTGCAGTTGCTCCATGCCCTGTTCGATTTTCGTTCACAGAAGGGATAGCCCACCAAAGCCATCCTTCTCTTCTCATTGAAAAGACTCCCTGTCCCTTTTCCCATCCATGTGTAGAATAAGGTTCTTTTTAAAGAAAGGGAAGCTTTGCTTAACATTCAAAGGATGTTGTTAGAATCCCTTTTCATGAGAAGGGAGGGTGCAGGTATGGGGAAGCAGAGTCTTAAGATAATGTGTTTAGACTTATATGTCTCTGGTGAATTGTGTGGAAAGCACTGCTAGTCAGGATTCTGCAACTGTCAGCATGAGTATCACAGGGGGAAAAAAAATGCATAAAGCAATTTTTAAAAGAGAAAACCCCAACGAACAAACCAACACTTCTGGTGTTGAGTTGGCTGAGTATTTTGTGACCTTTACCCTTAAGAAAAAATACATAACACACCATTTTGCAAGGAATTGGCAAAGCATTTTGGCGATGACAGCTAAATGAGTTCACTCTTGTCTTTTTGGAGGTCAATTCTCCTTTTCTTGACATTGCACCACGTATTTTCACTTTTTTTTTCCCCTTCCCCCTTGTCCTGAAGACCAAAAATGTAACTCTGTGTTAACATCCGAAGTGTAATGCTGGACAAGAGCAGGAAGAAGGCAGGTGTGGTGTTGATGCCTTAGGTTTTAACTTTTATATTTTTCAAATCCTGTACTGCCCAGTGTAACTCTGATGTTTCCTGTAGCTTGTTAAGTGCTGTTCTCTCATGCTAAGATAGACATAACAAAGCCTCTCCAGCTTGCTCTCCAAGGACACCCAGACTGTCCTAGGCCCAAGAACTGTAAACCATCATCTTGGGGAGAGGGGGGCAAGCTTGGGGAAATTCCATCATTGGCTGGGTTCTGGTTGGTGAATTTATGCTGATATAAAAGTGTGAAGAACTCGTGACCTGTCGTCCATTTTGGGATCCACTGAGGCAGGACCCTCTGGAGCCCAGAGTGTACATCTGAAGGCCTTTCAAATAAATGCCTCCTTTATTCCTTTATTCCTGTCTGGTCTCTGTTTCTAGGTAGCCATTTATGGCATCAGTGTCATGCTGCCCTTGAGTTGCTCCGTGCTTTCCTGGGTTGTAATTATTCTTGCAATTGTGCCTCCTGCCATTTCCACAGTTACAGTCACTTCATGTGGCTTTCCCCTCACCAAATCAGAGCAACCACCCACCCATCTCTTTCTGAACTCAAACCAGGTACAAAAGACTGCATCAGATTTCAGAACCTTCCTTACACAGAGTGTATCTCAGTGACTTTATTTCCTCTCTTCTTTCCCTTCCTGTTGCAAAAGTATTTTGTATCTAGAGTCTGAGCCCTGCTAAGAGGGACAATCCATTTCCCTGGCCTCGTTTAACTTCCTTTCTGACTGAGTCAGTGTGGCAGGCACAGCTAACGCATGGGCTGCTGTGGCTGTCACTGGCCACTCAGCTCCTGCTGTCTTTGCCACCTTCCTCAATGGACACTCGCTGCCTCAGATCACATCACTTGACTGCTCTTGATGCGAATGGATTTTGTTGCACCTACCTGTAAAGCACAACCCTTTTCAAAGTGGCAACTTAAAGCCATGGCAAAGATAAAATTGGTTGGTGCCAGGATTGGTTCCACATGGCATATAAATTCCACATTGGTTTTGACAATGTTTTAAAGGTGTAAAAATTAAAAAAACCCCAAGAGGTGCTTATTTGGTTTTGTGCTAAGAAGGGTACCAGGGATCTGGACAGAGGCTGTCAACCATCAGCAAGACTTTTGTTTAGATGTACCTATGAAAAGCTGACATAAAATCAGGGAACACTGACCAGTCAACACTACAT
Organism: Vireo altiloquus; assembly: GCA_013396875.1. NCBI lineage: Eukaryota > Metazoa > Chordata > Aves > Passeriformes > Vireonidae > Vireo > Vireo altiloquus. Next base: position 414,773 of record VZRF01007601.1, read on the forward strand.
CTCTTTCAATACCAACCTCCTTTCTTTTGAGCTGAATTTTGAGTTTCTCGCAAGATGTGCAAGTTTTCATTTTCCCTCTGTGTAATGAAAACCTTTCAGAAAACTTCTGGGCACTGCAAGCAAAATCTTTTGTGTAGCAGCAAGGGATTAAGTCTTAGAGAAAACCATTAAACAATTGTTTCAAACAGATTTGAAGTGTTTGTATTGGACCACTTTTTGGCACCCTCTTTATTTCTTCTTAAAGCCAGGAGCATCGGTTACTGTAAGTACAACTGTGCGAGGCCACAGGCTGCTGTTAAATCATATGAAAGAAATGAAAACCTCTTTCCTGGGCCTAATAGTGTGGTAAATTGTGTGATCTGGAATTTTAGGAACTTGTAGGCTTGGCAGTAATAACCAGCAGTCCTGTCAAACTTTGTCATAGTTGGCTTAAAATGCAGGGGGAAGCATGGAATTATACCTGTCCAAAGTAGTTCGCTTTGGGGCCTTTACAAAAAGCTGAGGAACACAAAGAATGAGAAAGAAAATCTTTCAGGCTTATATCAAACAGCTTTCTAGCTGTCATTGAAATATTTTCAGCTGCCCATGTAAACCTGACCTGCTATGGGCAGCACATTTTGATTTAGTGAGCAATGGTTAAAATTTTCACTACAGTTATGACAGATTTTTGTTTAGTTTGTAGATTTTGCTTTGACAGACAGCAAGTGCCCTAATTTAAAGAGCAGAGGTGGCTTCAGTTTTTAATTTCCACCGCCAATAAATGACCTCTCCTGTGCTTGACTGGATAAGTAGATTGAAAGTATCTATGATAATTTTTTTTTTTATCCCTTCTTTTCTTTTTTTTTTTTTTTTTCTTTTCAGCTGAGAGTTAGGAAAGCAAGAATTTCCCTGTGATTAAAAAAAACCCAACTAACCTGCTTCTTTGGTTTTCAACTGGGCTACACAGAGCTGAACTTCAGTCCTGGAGATCAGGGTGAGTACAGGTATTACTCTTTAATTCTCAGTCTTGCTTGTTTTAAAACCAAATAAGAAATTTGCAGAATCTTATGTGATTTCCACCCTGATTTTCAGGATGAAAATAATGGCGGTTCCTGGGTTTTTTCCTTTCCATGCTTATAGGTTACTGTGCTTCAAGAATGGGCTTAGAATTGACTTGAACTTTAATATCACTCAGCTAAGAAGGCAAGTAAGTTTTCAATTACTCCCAAATAACTGAGAATGTTAAAAAGAGAGAGGAGAGGATTTGAGTAAAATAACATGGTCTGCTTTTAACTTAGAAATAACAGTGCTGCTCCAAATCTGTAAGTGAAAGTTACAGAAAACCCTCAGAAGAGGACATTGGTTTTCTACTATGACACAACAGGACTCATTTCCTGATGCTCAGCTCTACCAGAAAACTTCTCTGGGCTATAAATGTCATCCTCTGCAACTGTGCAATGTGCTGAAGACTTAAGGTGGAGAAACTGCTTCAGATGGCAAGTTTGACTTTTTTTAAACTTAGTTGAGGCATTTGCAGGAAGTTCCTGAGCTGAGTTTGGATCACAGCAGAGTTCAAAACAGAAAAGTGAGGAGGAAGGTGCAGAGCATGTGGCTGTGCCATCAGCCTCTAGTGTATTCAGGGCCACGACAAGTAGCACAAGGGTTTCTTCTTAGTGCTTCCACTTTCTTAACTGTGGACGTGTGGATTTGCTGTCTTAGCTATGGTTTAAGTAGGTTGCTTAAAATAATTACATTTTAGAGACCATTATTCAGTATTTTTTACTCTTGCTCACGCCACACAATGGTTATCATCTGCTTGAAATTGAGGGTTCATATGAAAATAATCCAGAATGCAATTGCTGTGTTCTCATTCAGATGTGTTTCTGTCATATTTTTATACCTCTAGTTGTGTCAAAAAAGAAAAAGAGAGTGATTACAGTAGTATTTGGGGTATTTCATTCTCATGAGCCACCTATAATGTAGCTGACTTCCCAGCGAAAGCTTGACCACCAGCTACCAAATGAACTTGTTTTATTGTTCCTCTGTTTAAGCAGCACTTCCAGTGGACTTTCCCTTCATTTGTCTGCATTGTGCTGACACCATCAGTTTGCTTCCTGTGAGCCTCCTGAGCTCTGTCAGGCAATGTTTTCATCACACTGCAGATGGTTTTGCATGAGGGGTTTGGCAAGGGAGTCTGTCAGGGCTGTCTCCGAGCAGGCAGGAAGTATTAGCCAGCTCTTTTCTCCCTCCTTGCTGTATCCCCTGTCTTTTCTTACGAGGAAGAAAACATTGTTCAATATGAAGGTAAAGTGTAAACAAAATTGTAGTCTTGGGGCTTTGAAAGACGGGTAGGTAGGGTCCTGAGGGTGGTGGTACCCACAACACGTCTGTCTTTTCCCAGCTAAACCCAGCTTTGCAGGCTGCTGCGATACAACACGAGCACCTGATTTTACTATTGGTGTTCACATAATTTGCAAGTTGCTTCAGGTGGCTGCCTGGGCTTGCAGCTCAAACATCCTTATCTGTTTATTGTAGCACTCTCAAGACACTTGTTGAATCTGCTTCGGTTGTTGCCGGAGGCCTTCGGGGGGAGCAGGAGTTCTGTCCTCATCCTCTCTTGGCATCCTCTTGCCCTGAAACTGAGGGTGGCTGTTATGTCCCAGTGCACACTCCTCTGAGTGGTAAGCTGGTGGGATGACTGCTGTCTGAAGCCTCTGGTGTCCCCAGCAGATGTAGGCTTCTGTTCCAGAAAGTGGAGGTGGGATCTAGGACTAAGTATCGTAGAGTTTCTACGAAGATTTATCTGTCTTATATGTCCATTAAAAGCCAACTGCTCTGATACCAGCTTTCCACACCACAGCCACCCCCTTCCTGACATTAAAACACCTTTTTTTATCAGAAATCTGTTATATTGTAGATCTACTCTAAATTTAGATCTGTTCTGAACACTCTTTAGCCTAACATCCATTATCAGTTGCTGCTTCATTATTTAATACAGTTCCCATGTTATGAAACTTATCTTGGTTTGTGTTTGCTCTGGTTTTTCCCTTTCTTTTTGTGCTTCCTCATATTTTAACCAAATGAAGTGCTCATTCTAGAAGGAAAGTGTTTGGAGAGTGAAGCTTTGTAAGATGTAATTTTGTACTGTCGTACCCAGGTCTTCAAGGTTTACATACTTAAACAGCTGGAATTCTTCTTCCATGCTGCAGCAATGAGCAAATATTCCCATCCTTTATCCTGTAAAGGTAAGGTACTGTTTTCCTGAGCACTGGTACCAGTACTCCCTTCTTCATTAATATTGGTGGTGGTTCAATGATCAGCATCAAGTTTCCTTTCTCCTGTTACAGGACAGACTCTTCACAATAAACCCTGAGTTCCCAACAAATTTTCAGAACTCAGAACTTCTTTTTCCATTGAATACTGTTGTTTCTGGCAACTGACTCGTAACTGTGTAGTGGTGTCCAGTTGAAAGTTAATAATCTCATTTGCTTTTCAGAGTGCTTTGCAGCAGGCTGTGGACAGATTGTCAGTTCCCCTTTGCTAGCAGTGCTTGAGGTGATCCTTTCTGTCCACTGTGTGTTTGCCAAAAATGAAGTGATCCATTGCATGCCTTTTTTTACCCCCTCTGTGTAGTAATATTGTCTTGACCTGTGGAGCTTAACACAGTTCGCTTGACTGGTTTTAAACTACTGCAGGGTTTTGGAGGCAGACATCAGAGTCTGAGCACCAGGTTGTGTGCAATCTTCAGAAATTGAATTGATTTATCCAGGGATAAGTACAGGTCTCCTAGCAATTTCCCTAGGGCTGCTGCTTTGGGCTCCCACTGCAGTCTGATTCCTTTTCAGGCATGGACAGTGTCAGGGAGGTTGGTCAAGATCATCTCTGGATCTGTCACAAACTCAAAACTGCGTCGTACTTCTCATCTCCTCCCAGACCCTTCTTATTCCCTTCCTCTGCCTGACTCATCTGGCAGTTGCCAAGGGTGCCACAAACATCACTTTGCCAAATGACCGAGGTCCTCTTCCTTGCTGCGAGCAAATTTTCACCTCATTTGCTTCTTAAATATTTCCATTCCAGTGGGTCTCTATGTACTCAATACCATAGCATTCAACTCCTTCAGTCTTCCAGGTATGTGTAAACCCAAACTATTCAGCCACACAAGTGGCTGAAAATGTACTTCTGCCTCATCCCTTGCTCAAATCAGACCTCTAGCAGCCAAACCACCTGCTTGTGGACTCACCTCTGCCTTCTGGCCCCTGTACGAGCATGGATTCAGTCCTACTCTCTGAGAGGACTATGGTGGGGACAGTATTTGTTTTGCAAGCTCCAAAACCATTTTTGTGTGCAATAAAGTGTGACAAGTAGTTACAGTGGAAAATAACTAGAGAGCCCTTTTTAAGTATAAGCTTCTATATGCATATTAAGTATGCCTATATGCATGTAAAAAATAGTGAAAATATAATATTATGTGTATACATGGTATTTTTTGGGGGGTATTTTACAGAGGGATTATGGTCTGTGGACCATATTTTACAGTTAGAAAATGACAATTAGGTCACTGCCCATATTTATTGATGAGAATTGTATGCTGGTAGGTGAAGTTATTTAAGGGTATTGACAAATGGCCTGCAAAATGAGATATATCCAAACAGGAAAACTGCTGTGTATGGATGTGTTTAGGTGCAGTTTTTGTTAGTCCACTTGTATATGTTGGTGTCATTAAATGGGCACATTTGTGTTCAGTTGCTGCTGCACACATGTGCACAGAAGCAGATTGAGTATAATCTCTTTGTCATTTACTTTGTTAATTTGCTGTTAATCAGCGCTCTGTGCGTGTTTGGTTCATCTGTGGAGTTTAGCAGTGACATTTTATGTGTTTGGCAAAGCGAGGTGCATTGTTTTGAAGAGCCAGCTGTCCTCTGTGGCTTGCTGGCCCAGCTGTGACCCACACTGGGTGCTGCAGGGCCCAGCTGGGCACCAAGGCAGCAGCCAGGACAGACAGAAAACAGACCCTGCTTGGGGACTGGGATCTTTTCCCCATCAACTTCTGTCTTTCAGCAGCTGAAACTCACCCGTCTCAAACCTTTTTCTCTAGGAATGTATTTATCCACCAAGCTTGATAGGATTCTTTTGTCTGTCCAGGCAGACCTGAGGTTTATCAAGAAGATAAGAGATTTATAAATTTTGGACTGTTGAATCTGAGAAATACAAGGCAGGAGCTTCACTTCTCAAAGTTTGGGTTAGAACAGTGTGATATTAGTGGGGAGCTGTGAAAGATCTCTTTGGAGAAGAAAGATGCTCCTGTATTTTGCATAGAGACACTGAGGAGGGGGGAAAAGATGAAGGAATTTCTTGGGTTCTCTGGGGCCTAGCAACAATAAAGGACTCTCTTGATGAACAGGCTTATTTGCAGCACTGAAGCTCTGTTTGTGTACCCTGAGCCCCACTTCAGCTTGTGTGCCACTCACAGTAAAGGAATTGCCTTACCAAGGGATAAATATGGTCTCTTAGCAATCTCTCCAGGTAGTCTCTGTCAGTAAAGGGTTCAAGGCACCTCCGTGCCCCATTACCCTTCTTTCTGCTTTGCTCTCCTTCTCCACACTCTGGCATTTGCAGCTGATTTGTGGGTGGGATGGTCAGAAAGGGAGACTACCCTGAAGTGATGGCAGAGGGATGGCCAACAGGCTTAACACTTTGTCTTGGACCTCAGAACACTTTTTGATTTCTCTGTTTCTGTAGAAAAAATTCTGAGTCAGGAATGGTTTTATAATTTTTTCTGGATTATAAAAGGTTCTTAAAAAATCAGAAAACCAAAATCCTGGCTTAAATCAGGTTTGTTTCAATATTATTTTCTCACTGTTTGTTCTCTTTTTCTACATGTCTAAATTCAGACGTTTACTGGTTTGAACTGAAATCACACCTTCCCTTTGCTGCCTTTCTTGACTGATTACATCAGCATCACAACCTCAGAAGACACACTGTGTCCTGGAGGTAGGCACTGGACCTGAATGCTGTTGTCATCCTCATTGTGCCCTGGAGCTGCAGTTCCTTCTGGTTACATGCCAGGGGCAAGTGCACGTGTCATACACCACACTGCTCTGATCCAGGGGCTGCTGCCAGGGCTCAGCAGAAAGGCTTCGAGCTGAAGGAGCAGTTACTGAAACCCATGGGGACAAAATTAAAATGAGAAAATCACCTAGTGTATTCAATATGTGTGATTGCAGGGATGTGTGAAGAGGAAGGATCCTTAATTAAAACTTTCAGGAGTCTTAATGAAATCAGGTGTCTAATCCTGAAGGTAGAGCTGCTTTTGACTAGATAAGGCATACTGGCCTCACATGAAGAGAAGGAGCTCAGTTGAAAATCTGCTCTGGTTTCACATTGAATGAAAGTCTACAGAGATGGTAAGGGGTTAGAATAATAACAACATTCAAAGTTAACCATAGCTTTACGGTGGTGCAGTTATATTATTAAAGCACAATTTGGATTATATTGCCTCTATCAAGGCAAGATCCAGATGTAGGAGTCAAAACCTGTCAATATATGTCAGCAGGTGATGCAGGGGTTTGTCTCAAATGCACGTTGTCTACTTCATGCAGACATGAAGGGATGGATGGATGTGCCCATCAGTGCACACTTCTGTTTAGCTATTGAGCAGCTCCCACATTTTTTCTTCTTTTCTTCTCCCCAAACAGCCTCCATGAATCCAATTTTTGTTCTTTGTCTGTTGGCAACAGTAAGTTTTAAGTGGAAAAACAAAAAAGGTATTTCTTTGTCCATTTCTCTTGATGTTCTGCTCTCTCAGGCCTTAATCTGTAGTTTGGAAATTATTTGCCCTTCCTGGGTGTTCCTTCCCTTGGCTGGAAGTGCATGTTCATGTAACCTGCCAAGTATTACCACAAGTCCTTCAGAGGGCAAGAGGCATAAAAGGGGAAAGGAAGCTTAACAAACTGGGAAAAAGTGGCTGTGGGAATAGAAAAAGAAGACAGTCATATCAGGAGTGGGTATAGTGCTGTACTTTTAGTTCAGTTTTGTTTAAACCAGCCAGATTTTTTGTTTATGTCTTCTGAAGCAGTAATGTGCAACACACTAGAAGTAATATAATATCCATGTATCAAACAATATCTGCACCAGCCAGTATTGCACTCATGTTTATGGATAAAAGTGACAGTTGTCATGTATAGGTGGAATGAATGCATACTGGCCTTTTTTAAAAATCTTTTTTGTTGTTCAGAACTTAATTTGTAACAATCCCATTTCTCCAGAAGTTGTGGGTGGTGGCAGAGTGCAGGAGATCACAGAGAAGGAGTGACACACTCTGCATCCTTCATGTCTGTGTTCTACTGAGTAGCTGTTGTTAAAAACAAACCAAACCAGAGATCAGGAGCAGTGTTGAATTGTGTGTGTACAAGTCCCCTGCTTCCTTCCTTCATCTATTTGTGGATCAGAGGAATAGCATCCCTCTTTCTCCATTTATGCCCCTGTCTTGTAAGTGGTGTGTAATGGGGACACTTCATCTTTGGAAACACAGGTATAAGTAAGAGATAATACCCTGAGGTCATGTGGACAGAATTGCATTAAGAGAATGTCTTACACCTAACTACCCTGGTGTGGTATGATGGAGAGAGAGAAGGTTTCATAAAGGTTGAAGTTTGCTCAGTTTCATGGTGGAAGAAGGAGATGGGTTCCAGAGCTTCAGCTGGGCATCCCCAGGGTCATGAAGAGTTTATGGGATCTCTTCTCTGATAAAGAAAGGAGCAAAGGTTAGAAGCCAGCACCAGACATGAGTTCATATTTTTGTAGATGAAGAGGAGAAGAATAACCAAAAAATCTGGGAGGAGCTGGTATTACAACACAGGCTTCTCTAAGTAGTTGTTAAACAGAGCTAATCTCTTTAAGGAAGTAAAATCACGAAAATATCCTTGGCTTGTGGATGGAAAATGTCTGTTACCACAGATGTAACTCTCTTTTTTAATTTAGCAATTCACAAACTTTCATCACCACCCCTCACCCCCAAAAAGATCCATGGATCAAAGGAGTGGAAAGTTGTGGCTCAACCTCACTGCTGCTGAGGCTTTGAAATAGCAAGTGAGCTGTCAGGATGTTGCAGCGCACAACCACATCAAAAAGCAGTGATGGTATCAACAGATCCTTTCTATCTAGGTTTCTAGGTAAGTATTTTCCAGGGTTTATCTAGGATGGCACTGGGCACCAGCCTGTTTTGACCTGCTCCTTCATTCATCTCCAAAGAAATTCCTCAGAAAGTATCTTGGCTGCTGAGTAAAGGGGAACATGTGTAATGTGAACCTTAAAGGGGAATGATGATATTTCTCCCTCATAAATGCATTATTGTGGTAAGGAGGTGCAGTGGGTTTTAGGGAATCATTAACTTATGAAAAAAAGTATTGTTGGAATGAAGCAATCAGGCTTAGTGGGGGTTGGTTGGTTGGTTTGTGGGGGTTCACTTGTTTTGCATATCCCCCTCCCTGCCTCTCTTCCCCAAAGTTCATATGGAGTAAAAGGTGTCTGTGTGTCTTGGTACAAGGTTATTGCTTCTGGAACTAACTATGAGTATGATTTTATGTGCAGTACCTGTGATTGCTGTTTCAGGTGGCTGAGATGTTGCCATCTCTGACTCTCTAAACTGAAGTTGATCTATAGCAATCTAAACAGACCTGAAGGTGCTGGGACACCACCAGACAATTTAACAGAATCACAGGGGTGATTACTCGTGTTGCAATGAGTAACAGGCTTTGTAAATGAATTATGTGTGTAATTTTAACTCTGACTCTTGAGATTCAATGCTCGCGTGCTTTCTTGCCAGCCTCCCCTCAAAATTCCTCACTGATATGTGTTAGTAGCAAATTGTTGGCATCCATAAATTACACCTAGAAAATTTCTGCAACCCTCACAGTCTCTGGGATAGCAAAACTAAAGCCAGTATTTTCTAGTTTACCTATCTAAATTATATAAGACTGAGTTGCCTACCAGGTGTCTGAGGCTGAGACACCTTAGTGAACAGTGTAATGATGCAGGATCCTTGGGTATGGAGCTACCAAGAAGCTCTTGAAGATATTGCCAACAGTTTTAGTGACTTCTCACTGCCAAACATCGCCTTTCCCATCAATAACCTGGGACTTCTGCCTTCCAGTACTTGCAAGGGTTAGTGTTTCCCTAGTGTGTTATCTTTGACTTTATCAGCTGACATGGAGGGCATGGTTTAGGTTCTTCAGTGTGATGAAAATTACTCTTCCAACTGTGAACTGGCATAGGAGAGATTTAATAAACCATTGCAAACAGACCCTTCCTTCAGTTTTGCTCATTCTCTGTTACAGACTCAATGCAAACCAGATGAAAATGTTACAGCATGGTTTTGGCATTTTGCTGGAAAAGTTGAATATGCAGGAGTTTTTATTGTAGTCTGGACTTCTTGCTGTTTAAAAATATGTGATATAAAGGCAGGGAGCTTAGAAAATATTTTGCAGATACTTATAAGAGGGAATGTTGCTCTTGAGAGTGTCTCTTTCCTGGTCTCCCAAAAAGTTCTCTAAATCAAGAAAACAAATGCTCAGATAAGCCTTCATACAGCCCAGTGACTTGAATCTCAGTTTGTTGATGGCTCTTTCCCAAATGATCTGTTGTTTTGCTTGTCTCTGTCCTAAACTGTGAAGGTCAAGATGCTGTATCTTTAGGATGCTGACAGAAATTAAGTGTGGCTCCACATTATTCAATTAGGATGAGGTGCAATGTGGAGTATTAACAATATATTCCTTGTGTTTTGGCAAGAAGTATGTGGTGATTTTTGCATTCAGATTTTTCTTAAGATCTGATGAGTTTCACTCTATGCTGTATGTGATGGAACTGGATTATCCAGTCAAAATTGTAGAAGTTCCCTGAAGTCTCTTAGGCCTGAGAGTGAGCCTCCTCACCAAGCAGATTTTAATCCTTCACAGCCTTTAGCTGCTGCGTTACCAACAAGCTCCATTCGTGATATGTGGGAGTTATGCTGGTTCTGTGGCATAGTGGCCTCATTTGAAGATGATCACGAAACTCTCAGATTTTAATGGTGATAGGAGGGGCTGTTTTAGGAGATTATATAAACCCTTCCTCTGCTGTGGGTCCATGCACTTTGTAGTTCTCCATTATCCAAAATCCCCATTGTAAAAATTATTCAGAGCACAGCTTTGCCCAGTCTTTTTCAGAAATAATTTATATAATGTCTGTGAATTTGTTTAACTACTTTTTTAGCTGGCTGATACTATTGATATCCACAATCTCTCACGGTAACAAGCCACAGAAGCTCCCTACCTTCTGTGTAAGGAATAGTCTTTCAGCTTTTTTCAAGCTGGTTTCCAGACAGTTTCCTTGTGTGTTGTCTAGTTCCTGTCACCTAGTTCTGTGGGTGAACAAGTTTGGCAGTCAGCATGGCTACCAGCTGTCAAATTATGTAATGATATTGATATTTCACTGTATGATATCCCCCAGCTTTTCCCTTTACAAGTTGAAGAGTCCCAGTCTCTTACAATCTCTACTTTTTGGGCAACTGAACTGTCCCCTTAATCCCTTTAGTTACCCTCCTTCGTACTTTCTTTAATTTCACTATGTCCATCTCGAGATGCAGAAATCCAAGCCACATACCATTTTCAGGATATAGGCTGAAAACTTATGTGGTGGTAAAATGTTCCCTTCTGTCCTGTCCTTGTTACCCTGCCTGATGATGACCAACTAGGTGTTTTCCTTTTTTCTGATCCTGAATGCTGAGTTGGAACCTGAGAACTGTCAGTGATCATCCCAAGATCTCTTTTCTCAGTTGTAACAGCCTTTCCCAAACTTTACATTGTGTAGGCACAGGTAGGCTATTTTTCTTTAGGTTTATTTCCATGCCTTCCTTGACACCAAATCTGACCTGTGATCTTTCTGCCTGCTCAGCTCTCCCGAGCTGATAAAGTTCAGAATGACATGTGGACCAGAGTTTATAAACAAGAGAAACTGCTGATGAAGGATGTAGATGAAGAAATTGCCAAATGTTAGTTCTGGGTGTTGACAAACATGCCAGCTGTGTCTGTGCATCAGCTGTGCTCAAGAAACAAGTGGCCTGTAAAGGAGCCCAGCCCTGATGGCTGGGTACCACACCTGGGTTTGTCACAGAGGTTAAGCATAAATAACCCTGTCCAGTAGACAGGGAGAGCTGGAATCCAGAGCCAAGATGTACAAGAGGTCCCAAGCCACATCTAGCTGCCAGCCATAAGATTAACTGGCTTCATAATGTACCTTTCAGAAATTAAAATGATTTTTAAAATAATTGACCTAAATGCACTTGCAGTAAATCTGCAAATCTACCTGCTGCTTAAGCTCGGGCTGTTATGGCTGCACCATTAATTTCAGAGCTAGCAGTAAACTAATGAGGTAAATTACCCAGTTGGTCTCATGTGACTGCAGGGACCACCCTGACACAGCAACCAGCTTTCTCACTTTCCCTAGTGCCTATACAATAGCTGAACTGAAACTCTGGCTTTGGTATCTCTGCATTGCACACAGTCTGCAGTGTGATGTTATGTGTATTAATGTGTCCTCAGAAACCTGGTTGCTAGTGGGATAAATTAAACAAAATCTAGCCACTGCAAATATGTTATAAAACATTTACTGTTTGAAGAAAAATGTTTGTTTGATATTGTGGACCAATATTGGTTATTTTGGAGATGTACATGCTGTCTGTATGCATTCTTCTGCCAGGTGCTACAATGTGCTAGTGTATGAGATTTTCTTTAAATTGTGTGTTAATAAATAGCAGATGATTAGGCAAGATGTGTGATATGTAAAGAAGAATCTAGCTTTAGTTTGCAGTTGCTGTAATGCTGAGAATCACAGGCTTGGCTGTGGTCAGAAGACCATACAGACAAAAATGAGATTTGCATTGCTGAAACTTAAAACAGTATCACGGCAAACAAAGAGCTCATTTCTTTAAAGGCGTGTTGCAATCCCCAGTTGCAAACTCCCCTTCTAAATGAAGTTTTAGAGGGTATCCTAGGAACCACAGGGCACTTAGTCTGACTCCCAGCAGCAGCAAGACAACAGAGCTGATAGTAAGAGATACAGGCAGTGGGCAGGTAGATATAAACACAGCTTCTGGGAAGCAGCACAGCTATTTTAAAGGGCAACCCTACCAGTGGAGCCTCCTGGGTCCTGTTGTAACCTCCTAAGTGGTGGTGGTGTCACTAAGTGTGTTGGTCAGTAGGGCCCAGGAGTTATGTGGTTGTATGTGGATTTTCAAACAGCATGAAGCAAGGGTTCACACCAGAGGTTAGTAAAAATCTAAGTTGCTGTGGGACTGGAGGAAAGGCTTGTTTAACTTTTTTCTTTTTTTAATAGACAAAAAGATCTTTAGAGGATGAGATGCTCTCCATTCAAATTTCGGATGCTTTGAAAATGGAGTAGAGTGTAGTCCAAGGCCACAATGAAAATTTGCATTTTAGCTTCCCTGTGAGACAAAATGCTTAATGAACATTCTGTGGAACAGGCTTTTGGGTGAACAACCACTGTGTTCATCGTCATCAATGATGAGTCTGTGGCCTTTTCATTCCAGGACTTTAAGGGCACATGTAGTCAGGAGGAAACTGATGGCCCATGGACAGGCAGAAGCCAAGTACATAAAACTAATGGGTTTGGGCTCTTGGCCCCTCACAGCTGATGCTGATCATGCCCATCTGTGAAACAGAGAGATGAGACACTGCAACTGAGCTATCAGTTAAAAAGACGTAAGGAGAACACAATTTCCTTTCTTTTATTTCTCATCCCAATATATCCTAAAAGAACCCCCTGTCTGGCCATTATTCAGGCTCCTATTCCTCCAAATAGCCTTAATAAAAATATTTCTAAGGTAGGAAAAGGTGTGTGTGAAACTTCAGCCCTGAGGAAAGATGTTACGTGCAAGCGGAAATTACATTTTGCTTTGGAAATGTTTGTTCAGCCTTAATGGCATTCACTGATCCCACGAAACAAAGCAGGGAAAAAGAGTAAAGCTGAGAGAATCCAATGCAAGCTTTGCCTATAGGGTTTTTTTCCCTCTTTTATTCAGAGTTGAATTTGATCCATTTTCTTTTATTTGCTGTAGAATAACAATGATTCTCTGCTCCCCCAACAGTAAACATTGCAGCCTGTGAACATCAGGGTTCAGCAAGCAAACTTTGAAAAATCCCTTTGCAGGGTAAATGTCAGGCTGTTGTTCAATTAATTATTTTTAAAAGTGAATTCACATGCAGCAGTGACCTTTAGCTGTGCTCCACACACACCGCTGCTTTTCATGATCTCATTTGGTGTTTCATGTCTTGGGCTAATATGAGGGACTGGTGGTCTGCATAGCAGCAGAAGAGATGCCTGCAATGCTGGGGTGGGGGGAGAGAGGCTTCCTTCACCCCGCTGGTTTGGGGGATGGGGAAGGGGATCAGTGAGAGCCCCAAATCTCAGAGGGGAATCTACCCTCCCTCGCCAGACATGCTGGAACCACCTTGGTCTTGGTCAGAGTCACCTGGGCTTGGGGAGGGGGTGAAATGGCTGATCCCACCTGGGATCTTGCCCCCTTCTCACTGCTGGTGTCTTCTGTCACCAGCAAACTGTTCACAGCTGGGGTTTGTACGCTGAAAGACACAAAATACTGATGGGGTTTAGAGTCCTGTAAATGAGACTGGGCTGTACTGACCTCTCCATCTGGCACGGTTTGCTGTCTCACCTGGTGTCACTTCATCATTCAAATGAGAAAATAACAATTCCTCTTCACAGGTGCACTGAGAATGTCTTTCTTGACAGGAGGCATACGTGTGCATCCCAAGGGAGCAAGCAACCAGCTGGGAGGGACTGCTTCGGGTTTGCAAGGTTTCTCACAAAGTTCCGGGTTTGCCAGTCCTGAGAAAATGTACCCAGAAGCAATAAGAACATTCACCTGAAAAAAATCTGCTTGAATGAAATTAATGGGAAACATCAGTGATGGGGTCTAAAGTAATTCTGAGAGGTTTAGGACTCTTGCTTGCTCTGCAAGAAAATAATCAATCATCCTCACCTTGCGCTACAGCTACTCTCCTGAACCCAGAAGCTTAAAGAAAATCATACCTCATTGGAAGTAGAAAAATAACTTTTTTTTTTTACTTCTGGAAGCTACTTCAGCAGGTGATAACGTCAAAAACATTTTGATATCCTCTCATAGGTGCATGGAAATCACCAACCATCCTGAGAAAGACAGAAAATGATGACAGGAACAAATGATGACGGTGATGCCTTGAAGTGGCTGCCTTAAAACATAGGCTAGAAAAGATTAAAAGAATAAAAGCAGGTATTTATTTGAAGGACCTTCAAAGGTACACCTTGGGCAGGCAAGAGGCTAAACCCAAGAAGGACCCCTGGTCATGGGTTCTTCACACTTTTATAAGTTTGGTCCATTTGGACATCAGGGTTAATTCTCCAATTATAATTTCAGGTAGTGGTGTAATTACCCCAAGTTTACTTCCCCTGTCAGAGGCTTTAGTTTACTTATTTTGGGGCCTGGGACAACAAGGCATCCTTGAGTTCAGGCCTAGTGAAGATTTGTTGTGTCCAACCAGTATGAGAGAACAGCTAACAGGCTGTATGAAGTTTCAGAGTTATATACAAAACAGAACAGGATTTGAAAAATATAAAAATTAAAACCTAAGGCATCACTGGTGTGCCCTGTTACACAGGTGGGGAGGTGCTGAAGCTCCAAACTGATGCTGTGCACTGGATGGAGACCCAGCAGACTTGTGTTTATTTAAGTGTATTTGAATTTTACCCAACTGACTCCCTTGGCAGTTTAAATTTCCCAGATTCTACCAACTTCATATTTTGGTTATCTTTTGGTAGGAGGCAGAGATATTTTTTTTTCTAGGTACTACACTTCAGCAAATAGTGTTTAATGCTATGGAAACCCTCTGCCTCTGAAACATTATTATATTTTCTAAGACAAGCTCAAATGTGAGGTTTTATATCAAACAATTTCTGTTTGTCTTCCCCACTTTGCTCTCCATCCTTCTCATGCCCTATGCTGTTTATATTATAGACACAGATACTAGTACTTACAGTGCAAGCAAAAAACAGAGGAAGCACATCCAGATGCATATATACCCTTTGATCATATTTAGCCCTAGTGCTCAGCTGTTCTTTGCTTGTGGCATGTATATTCTGATATACTCCACTTAAAAAACTCCAACCACAATAGTGCAAATATTCAAAAATGTAATTACCCTATTTCTTGCCATTTACACTGAAGAGAGAAAGGAAAACCAATTGCTAGTGAAAAAAAAAGAAAGCAGAACTTACAGAAGGAGAAGAGATGGAAATGGTCTTCCCATTGATGATGAGCTAGACATTGTATGTATGCATATGTGTATTCAGATACAGTAACTCTATTTGTGATTTTCGAAGGACACTCAGTAGAGAATCATTCAATGTTCATTTGTAATTTATTCTCTTTTAAGACTGGGGTAATTAAATTCAGATTCAGATTTGTTATTATGTTTAATGACAGGCTAAAAAGGCAAGTTTTTCATTTATATTAAACTTGTGCCTAAACTGGTGTTTTATGGCTCAGGATTTGTGTTGCCCTCCTGTGAAGAGGAGACCTGTATATATTAGTGGCATGATCATAATTTTGGCTCCCAAGTTAGGTTCTCTTTACTAAAACCACTGCTGCTTTTCTGGTAGGTGAATTTCATGGAGGTACTGGAGGGCAGCTGGGGGTGGATGGGAGCCAAGGGCCTCAAAGCAGACGTCTCTCAGAAAACTTCTACCTCGTGCACGCAGTCCTTTCTGACTTACTGAGCCTGATGACAGCATCCACTCTTCCACTGCTTTTGTGGTCATGCAGCATCATCAAGGGGTCAAAGTAACTGTTTTACCAGCTATTAAGGATGATAGTGGAAAAGGTTTGTGACCAGTACTTCCTTTGAATGTTATTTAATTGAAGAGCAGGGAAGATCCTTGCAGTAAGAGATACTTAGTATGCAGAGCATCAGTGCCTGGGTCCATTTCCTTTCATTAGCCTTCCTGGAAGCACTTTCCATGACTAATGTGACCCTTTTATACAGAGTGGGGTCATGCAGTTTGTACCCCCTGGCAGCACCTGATTTCTGAAGCAGAGCCACAGCAGCTGTTGCCAGCAGGACGAAGGGGGCTGAGGTGGCAAGGCTGAAGGAATTGGGGCTCATCTCCCCAGGGATCTGCTAGGAGGGGGAAAAAAAAGCAGCTCATAGGTAACAACAACAAGCTGACACGGTTAGGGAAAATGTCCATTTTATATCCATCTTTGTGGAAACAGAGATCATTTCCTGGAACATGGTAGCAAGAGGAAGCCAAAACAGCTTCAAAGTCAAGGTCTGACTCCCCCATCCCATCCCTCGAGATGTGGTCCTCTGGGTGCCCTGCTGATGAAGTGTGATAGCAAGAAAAAACAAACTCCTATTTTTTGCCACAAATTTGACCTAGAGATCAATACAATGCCTTGGTTTTCAGTGCTCTCAACATGACATTCAGAACATACAATGCCCTCAGCAGAGCATGCAGACCCTGAACCAGAGCTCCAATGCATCTTTTCCTGTTGTTTTGGTACTGCAGAGCCTCAAACACATAATAGAGTGTATCCTCAGCCTGAGTTTTCTCCTGAATTGGACTGGTCCTTGATCTCCCCTGAGAAATGTCATAAAGGTAATTCATTTAAATGCAAAGAGATCTTCTTCCTTTTTGCTTGTTGGAGCTAACAGAAAAGCCTGACTCTGCTATTGAGATACAGGCTTGAAAGGCAAGGGTTTTGTCTCTGGGTTACTCCTCTTGGGTGCTACAGGTGCAGTTCTGGAGTGCTACTGCCCTTCACTGAAGTCTTTCAGTCAGTGCCAGGAATAGCACTTTTCTTCAGGTCAGAACACATTTTAAAATTGAAATTCAGCCTCATTAGTTGGTCACTGGGGTTGTGCTTAGCACAAAGACTAACTACTAATGTGTATATGGAATAAAAGAGCCTCTAGATAGATTAAAACTGGTTGTAGAGCAAAAACTGAATGTCTAACACAGTGATTTCCTTGTCCTGTGATGTTTTTCTTAAAAACCATCCTCAACAAAGAGGGTCTGAGAATGCCCACTCAGTCTGGAAGCAGGGAGTGATGCGGGTTTAGGTTAGCCATGCAGACTTGGAGAAGATGGACAAGAAGCCAGACATGACATCATGATAAACTGAATGTAACAAGGGTTTCCAGTGGTATTAATATTAGATGATAATGTCGGAGCACAGCTGGTAATTAGACAGGACAGCTGCCAAGGCCAGTCACTGGTAATGTTGATCTACTCACTTGAAAACCAGAAAAAAGGTATTGCAGATGTTTCTCTGTCACTTTTGTTTTGGCTGTAATGGACACGATAGCTCATTGCAGGTAGAAAGTTCACCTTCCTGCATAACAGTCTTGGATTGTTCGAGTTGCCACAGGATGTTCTTATTTCTTACTTGTTGTGTTTGGCCCAGAACTGTAAATCACAAACACCAGGCTGTGTAATTCTGACTTTTATGACGTTAATGTATTTTAAGAGCAGGAAATCTATAGACTCTTGGCTCAGTGCAGCAGAAGCAGAGCATGGCGGGTACTCTGTGGTCAGGAATGTTCTCAGAAATATGCCTCTTGCAACAAAGGTGACCTCACGATAATCTTTGCTCGGCTTCTGGGCTGGGGAAGGAGGGACATCTTGACCTCTTGGCTCAGGTGTGAGCTGGGAAGGGGCTCTGGGTGGAGGAGGAATTTGTTCCCTGAGCATAAGGAGGGAGGAAAAGAAGGTTAAAAAAAACAGCGCTAACTTCAGTGCTGAGACCAGCCTGTGGACGCAGGGTTCTCATTGCACAGGGTCATTGCATTACTCTTCATTGCATAACATCAACACCCTACCTGAGACAGTAGTGGAGGGCTCCTGATTCCCCACCCTGGTGCCTTTTCTACTGAGCCCTGGCAGCAGCTTAAGCTCTACCTGCAACCTCTTCAGGAGAAAAAAAAACCAAATCCCTAAAGGGCACACATTGGTAGCCTGCACTGAAGTGTTTCCTCTTTCTAGGCACTAAGGCATTTTAAATAAACCTCATGCGTTTTGGGAAGCTCCCCTCCAGGTCCCCTGAGTGTCCACGGTGACACAGCATGCAAAAGTTACCTGCATGTTGTCAGAGACTGGAAAATGTGATCTGTTTCAAGACATCTTGGGGCTTGGAATGTGTGGTGGGGGTAGGACAGGCCTTGCTCAGGTGAGGTGGTGCCCTGCCCCAGTGCCCCCCAGCCCCACAGTCTGTCAGTCACAGCACCCTGGAGGCAGCCCCAGTGTCACCTACCCCAGTGCCCAAGAGGCTGAGGGACCGGAAATTCCTCCTGGGAAGAAGGTCCAGGATGGGCCAAGGCTTTAAGAAGCCTGACCACAGGGCAGCAGGTTGTCCTTTAACCCTACCTTCGTCTTGGAGTTTTACATCGCTGCAACCCAGGAGCTGGTAGCTATGTGTCTGTTTTTATATCTCTTTCCTCTTTTTCTCTCTTTCTTCTTTTAACTTTCTTCTGATGCAATGTAACATCAAATGGCTTTAGATGTTCTCTATGTTCAATGGGCTTAGTTTATGCTGTGATAAGTGATGTTATGCTGTATTTAATCTTTTGCCAATGTTCCTTAATTTTCTATAGTTTGCCAGTAAGCTTTTTTATGTTCTTACCTCTCAAGATTATGTGGTTGGAATGTTATCCTTTGTGTCTACCCAGAGCAAAAAACCTTGGTTTAGCCCCAGGTTTAGGTGACCAGGGTGTAACACATGTGCAGCAGAAAAATCCTTCGGACTTGTGTCTGGCTACCGCCAGAATCTGTGCTCAGCTGTTGTGATTTTGGGTGAAGTCACTAATGATCATGATCTTCTCCCCGAGCCTATCATTTTCCACTCTGCTTTTGCCCAGCTATTTTAATTTGGGGAGAGGGAGATGAGAGAAACCAGATTGCTAAGCACTTGTTCTGCAGGGCCAAGACTGCACTATCCATTTAGGATGGTCTCTGGGCCAGACTTTATACTGCTGTGCCTGGAGAAAATAGTCTTGCCCGTGTGAATAGTCTAACATGAGAGAGCCCTGTCAGTGGCGTTCAATGGGCTGTGTTATATCTGTGAAGTTGCCAGTGAGTACAAATATTTGCAGGAGAGAGGTTCAACAAGCATCCATCCTTTCAAAGGCATGAAAAATGGATTGCTCCATTATTTTATTGCTTCTGAATATCCTACCCTGAATGCACTGCTCTCCTTCAACTGTGAAAGTGTGCTGGAGAGTCTTGAATATAAGAGTCATGTTACAGCTCTTGATCCTTCTCATCCGTGAGTTCCCTGCCTGCTCAGGAATGCCTCAGGTAAGTAGTGCTGAGCTGCTGGGGCAATTATATCACTGGGATACCTTTTAACCTTTCTTTTAGCTATCATACACTGGGAGAATTACACTAAACCAGGTCATAATAGAAATGTTGTGAAATGGAAGTCGAGATAAGAGAGACGTGCTTCAGTAAAAGTGAAAGTGGAGAGGGAGTGATGCGAGGGGGAGATTTGAACCACATCTCCAGGTTCAGCCTCTGAAGAGGAGAGGTAGTGGAAGCTAATGCAGTGAAATGAGCTGTAACAAAGCCACACCAGGAGTTATTCAGCTGTTCACAAGAATTTTAGAAGAACTGTAATTGGGAAATGATGTGAATATCAAACAAAATGTCATTTGACTGGAAGCCTTGAAAAGAGGGGCAAATAAAAGAAAATGAAGAAAAAAACCTGCATTACATGTCACCCTCTTAGACACACTCTGAAAGAGTTCCTGCACTCCACTCAGACCTTTTGGCACGCCATTGTGTAGCATTGTGTCTTTCTGTGTGGGGTGCTTCTCCTTGAAAGAAATTAAAATGATGGGAAAGCTGGCATGTCACGTTAAATAACATCACATGTTTTTCTGCTGGGGAGAAAAAAAAGGAAGAAGTACTATGCTGAGTTCCAAGAAAATAACTACTGAGGAAATGAGTGCAGCAACCAGCTCGGATCCTGTCCCTGGAAAATAGCAGCCATGCCAGCACAGGGAAACTTGTTCTGAATCCTCAGGCAGGGCTTGTAACTAGGCTTGGATTTCTTCTGCATGCTGTTTGCTAGTGACTTGCAGGCCAGCTTGTCCACATCTCTGGTCTCTCCAGCTGTCCATAATGATTTTTGAGTTCTAATGTTAGAGGTTTTTTTCTAAAACTTGAAATGTGCATAAAATTATCAGGATTGTTGACCATCATTTCTGCTCTTGTTTACTAATATTCACTTTTGTCCTTCTAAGTTCCCTGTCTGGCATTTTTCTCTGGGAATAAGTCATCTTGAAAGCACTTTGGCCCTTTATTCTTCCTCATCATTATCCTTCACAGGCAGGCAGCATCACTGGGTTGGGTCCTCTGGGCCCCTTGACGTTCTCCTCGGCATTCACAAAAGAATTGTCCTTTGGATGACCTGCAGCTCCTATCTCTTTAATTTAGTGTAAGCTTTTGTCTGGAAACACCAAGAGACCACCTACTGCATGTACAAACATAAGGACCTTGTGGGCCATTGAGCCCACTGCATGCCCAGGGAGGGGAGAAGGACTAGGACAAGGTTTGCTTTAAGGTTTATCCGAGTGAAAAGACTCTCTTTCCTCCTGAAAGGAGAAGATGACAGAGCTGTGGAGAAATTACCCATCAAGAAGACAAGAAGAGCACTCTGATTTTGATTAGACAGAATTTCTCAGTGGCCTCACTCTGCTCCTCCTCATCTCAGATCTTCTGCAACCAGGAGTTTTAAAAAGAGGTTAATATGAGTTTTGCATGCTTTAGTTGCTGGGGCTGTCTGGAGAAAAAGGTGTGATGCAAGACACTGTGGTAAGACAGCTGTCAGACAATAGATACAGTATAATATTATGCAAATAGTATGATATACACTAAATGCATTAGATATTACATTTTTAGTAATGTTATGCGTCTGTTGTGATTTGATAGGAAACTCTCCAGGCAAACATTCTTAAAGGCCTGAGGAAACAGATATACTGATTTCTGCCTGTAAACTTCAGTGATTTTGATGAAAATTTCCTGACTTGTTTATTTAAAATAATGCTTCATGTACAGTAAGCATAAAAAAAATCCTGTCTTGGAGCACCACAAGAAAACAACAAAACACTAATCCCCATTGCATTTTTCCTCACCTTCATGTCTTCACTATAGAGCTGGGAGACACTTGCCAGCTCTAAAAGGAGGAAAAAAAGTAAACTCACTCTTCCGTTGTGAATATCAGAAAATGAGATCTGAGAAAAAGATTTTAGGGTTTCTGGCCAATATCTTCTTATTCTGTCTTTGAATGTATATTTGGGTTTTTTGAAGTTTGGTTGGGTTTTTGGGAAGGTTTTTTGTTTGGTGCTGTTTCTAGAAAGCGAACCATTGTCTCTAAAGGCATTCCCCCATCAGGCTGTGTTGGCGAAGAGTTAGAATAAAATACACATACAAGCACAGGTCCACAGGCAAGTGAGGCTCTGCTTTCAGCTGCTGGAGTTAGTTTCGTAGCAGTCTCTGTGTCTGTATAGCCTGAGGCAATGCTGGTAGAGAGCCCTTGGTTGAGCCCAAGCAGTTGTCCCCAGCTGCCATGTCAGAGGGTGGCTGGGCAGGAGTCCCTGCACCCCACCATGTGCCCCTCAAGCACAGAGGGAGGGTGGAGAGGTGATGGGAGGTTATCTGGGCTGTCATCACTGTGGGCAATTTAGTCCCAAAGAAAGAAGCCCAGTCAAATGGTGCTGAACAACAAATTTGGGTTTAATACACCCAAAGCCATAGTTTATTCCGGGAGGCTGGCAGTACAAAAAGAAAGCAATAGGGCAGTTCAGCACTAATGGCCAGCCTCATGCAACCACTCAGCAGCAGTTTTTGGTATTTGCATGCTTCTCCCTGCTTTCTTTCCCATTCAGAAGGATACATTAAGCAATGAAGATGATTTGTGGCCTATTCTTATTCCTGCTACAGAGAAAAAGTGTTGTTTTCAAGTCTGAGCAGGTGCAGGTCTTGCATCTCCGTCAGCTGTACAGCTCTCCATTGTTTTTCTCCCCTCACTTAAGGATACCACAGAGGCAGACCTCAGGTGTACTTGTGCTTTTATCTCTGGTCTCTGTTATTAACAGGTCTAATAGCTAACATTCTTTTGGATGAGACCTTATTAATCAAGGACTGTCTGCTCTAGTAAAGGTCTAATGGTATTTTAAAGCTCTTCTTCCAAGGACAGAGCTTTGCCTGTGAATCATTAACCGAAGTTTTCCCAGGGCTCTCTAGTGTGTTGTCAAGCACTGCCCCTTCCCCTTGCAGGGACGTCTGCTTTTTGGCAGATCTGAGATGCAAAGTGCAAAATCAAACTAAAATATCAACTCTGTGTTTAAGTTAAAGAACAGTGCTACTGCTATTCTTAATTCAGTAGTGTTCCCTGAAAAATTTCCTGGGAAAGGGTTTGGCAGACTTTACTTTCCTACTCATACAAATACGAGCTGTTCTTGCTGCTTTGGAGTGACTGAATGGAGGAGGTTTGCATGCTCTGGTCTGCTTTTGATTTCCTTTTTTACTTTATTCTTGCATTTTTTTTTCCCATTTAAAAAAACATTATAAAACACTACGAATTCACTTGAAATGCACAGTGGGTTTTTTTCCTCTGTTATGCTATACAAAGTTACACCATCAAATATTACCCTTCTGTGGGACTCTTTTTTAGCTGGCTGCATGGCAATGCAATTGGGGGCTTGGCAAATACCAGCCAGCAATTCTTGATGTTACCGCAAATGTTCTGAAAAGCTTGTGTCAGGACGAAGTGGTTTTCGGCTACGTTTAACTGCAACGCAAAGTGAAAAAGAAAAATCGGAGTATGACCAAACAGTTCCTGATGGTTTTGTTCTTGTGCATAGTATGTGCTGGGGGCAGAAACTGCTCAGTTTTCAGTGCTGCTGTACTGGCTCTCTCTAGCAATGCATTGGATGTTATTACAAATTGAATGGCAGCACTTGCACTTGTGAACTGAAGCTCCACACAGCCCTGGCAGCAAATTCGGCTGCTTCATATTCTTGTTGAAAAGCCTGATGTGGTGTTGGGGGGAGCCCAGGTCAGCAGATTTCACCTACAGAGGAGGGCAAGAAGCCTGTTTTTGGGGAAAGCAGGAGGAATGGTCTGGGCTCTGGGTTGGCAGCAAAGGATTCATGATGAATGCAGCAGGCTTTTGGCATCTGGGTGGCTTCACTCAGCTGGTATCTTGGAGAAGAAAACCTGAAAAGAGGGAGTGGAGGATGTATCTTTTAGCAGCTTGTTTCCTTTCCTCTGCAGTGGGGCTCTTAGAAGGAGAGAAATGGGTCTGCAGTTATCTTATGGTGACTCCTCCTGCCCCCTGCTCCTTCTGGCAATCTGAGAAGCTGTCACTCCCCAGACCGGTGCAGCTGGACACCACCTGGCATTGCACTGGCCTTCTTGCTGTAGGAGACAAAGACCTGCCTTTGAATGCCCATAGAGAGACACTGAAAATAGCTGGAAGCAGCCCAGGACAAACAGATGAAGTGAATGTGCAGACATGGGGAAACTATTATAAGAGGATTGACCGTATTTGTCCAAGGTATGAAAAGCGCTATTATTCCCAAACAAAGAGGTAACCTGAGGAAGCTGCAGCTGACAAGGAGGAGCAAATCAAATGGGTTCTCCTCTTCTTTATGCCATGACAAAATGTGCCAGGGACTTTGTGAGCAAATAGAAGGTAGGGCCCTGAGGCGAACAGCTAACAGTTTAAGGCTAGACCAAACAATATGTGTTTGCAGGTAGCAGTCTGCAGGTTAGGGAAAGGGGAGAGCATATTAGAGAGGAGATAATCTGCACTCCCTAAGGGATAGCACACCAGCTAGGCAGATCAGATGGCTCGGCTGTGACAATAAATCCGTTCGCTGTCTATCTGGATTACTGTGTGCGCTTTTGGGATGGGTACTGCCTTTGTTGCTGGAGCAGTGTGACCCTTGAACATCCCTGCTTGCAATGTGCTTGGAGTGGGGGCAGCTCTGTGTGCTTCTCTCAGCTGCCTGATGAGAAAACACTGTAGACTCTGACTCTGAGGGAGCCTGGAGCAGTGCTTTAAGGTCTCAACCCTGAATCTCTGATCTAGAAATGTTTCCTTTCACCTAATTTTTGGAATAACATTTGCATCTTTTTAAAATTACTTTTGACTGCGATGTTTGATCTCATAGCTAAGACCAACCTTCTCATGGTTTTTACTAGGGTCTCAAGTCACCCTTGAAGCTGGGTCATTCAGGCAGATCACAGGTAGAACAACGTTTCCTGTGTTCAGCTAACCTGGTATAATGATGCAAGCTCTAACCTGTAATGCACGCTCAATATCCTGCAGCCCAGAGATTTTTATGCTGGTGCAGTTAAATCAATAAACTTGGTAAGTTAGGCTGGTACAGATATTTTTAATTGCGCTCCCTACAGACAGCCTCACAATTCCAATGTCTAATCAGAACTACAAACTATTCAGAGGAGTTTTCTTTGCAAATAGGGTTATGAGTAATCAATAGCTCACTGTACATGTGTGTGCACAAATACTCATTTTGTAATTCTGGCCTGTGAACGCATTCATTAACCTGACTGCCGGATGTTACCCCAGCCTCCCTCCCTTCCTCATAGACAGGAAAGAGGAATGCATTCATTGATTACACTGCTGTAATTTATTTGCCTAGTTCTAATCTCTGCGCAAGATAAGACTGCTGAGAATTGTCAAATTGCATGCTTTGGAGAAGAGAAAAGGCTGTTTCCTCTCTATTTCCTATGTTATATGATAATGCCAGATCCATTGTAGCATTTTTCCTCTCCACACAAACCATCGGTTAATGGATATAGCTTTTAGTGTCACTGTTTTGTGCTAGTACGTCCCATCATTTATGCACAGAGAAATTAAATAAAAACTTAATACCAATGGAGCACAACTGAACTTTGAGTAAACAAACAGGATTAACTACTTACCAGCCCTTCTCTTTGGGAAAGGCTGGTCCCAATTTAATAAAAAGAGACTGGTCCTATTTGATGTACATAATTTTGATTATGTCATTTGGATGTTGAAAGTTTATTTCATTTCAGTGGTTTTAATTCTTTCTCCTGTGAGTTATTGCTGTATTCCTCCCCCCACACCCCTTAGTCCAGCGCTGCCTCTCAATGACAGATTGCTCTCTGCTTGATCTGCCTATGGCTTACTTGTGAGAGTAGGAAAACTTGTGCAGCAAAACTGCCTTTCAGTGGGTGTTGGAGATGGTCTTTGTTATCAATCCTACAGGAGCCGTTGGCTAAGCAGCTGCTGGCTTTCACGTGGACTGGGCTCTGTTTTTATTTCAGAGGTGGGAAAGGGAGACAACACAGTGCTGCAGGTGCAGAGCTGTAGGCCAGTGTGGATCTAATAACTTGCTGGGATTCTGTGCTGGAGCGTGGCAGGATGCCCTCTCCAGGAATAACAGCAGTGACAGGCCAGCTGAAGGATACACTGCAGAGGATAGATTAGAGGGAAAGAGACAAGTTGTAAGAGAGAAAGAGATATGTGAGCAAAGAGAAGGAGATGAAGTGATGGGAATGTGTGGGCAAAGAGAGGAAAAGGCAGCAGCTAAGGCAGCAAGTAGGGAAGAAGGAGTAACCTTCCATGGCCTCAATACTCCCAACAATGTGGAGTACCCTGGGGCCCCAGCCTTGGCATCCACATAGCTTCAGGCACCTGGAGATGAAGGTGTGGAGGCAGCGTTGTTCTGTGTCCTTCTTGGAGGATAATTTGTCATTCATTTCACCGTGAGGAGAATTTTGGTGTGCCTGGAGAGCTTCCCCCTTCCACCCTTCCTGCACCATGTAACAGCAACAAGATGTCCATGAGGGCACTGGTGCTGTGTCTTGGCTTATTCTTGCAAAAACCTTTTCCTGACTTGGCCATGAATAGGCCCTACTCCTAACCTTCCCTGATGCTGGGGTTTAGCTAAACACCAAGGGGTCCTATTCCAGGTCAGGGGGAAAGGGAAGGAGGGCTTAGTGCATGGTGGGGTCATACCAGTGTCCCACAACTTGTTTTCTCTCTCCTCATCATAGATGTCTCTCATGATTTCACTTGTTTTTTTCCCATGTGGATCTGAAATGCAGTTGTGTTTCCTCTCCAGAAATGATGGGAGCTGGCTGTTTCTGAGGTGGTGGATCAGTGCTGCACATCCTGCTGGTGGGACCTGGGAACCTTTCATCACGTTCGGGCCCTCTGGAGAGTTAATGGGAGGTCCTGCTTAACCTTACATCCCAGGGAAGAGACTTTCTGCATGGAACTGATGAGGAAAATGGTGAGGAAGCTGAAATACCTACAGGACCTTTTGCCTTATCCCCCAGGTCATGAACTGCACAGGGCTCAGACAAGTAGTGGGGTTTCGTTCCCGGTTGACTTCAGAGCTTGGATAAGAGCACCTGCATGCAGAGGGGTGCTGCGCTGCTGTGATTTGGGAGATTTATTTGTCAAAAGTGTCCTGGGTATTTCTCATCAACTCTACAGTCACATCAACAGCCCTTAAGTTATTTTTGGGTTTTGGTTTTTTTCCTAAGTGGGGGTAATATAAAAATCAAAGCAGAAATAATGTCTCCCTGTGAACACTTGCTGTGGTCAGCCCAGGTGCATGATTTTGAATGTATTGATGGCTATGGTATGTGACAACCTCTCGTATCCTCAGAATGGCTGTGTGCTCTGGGGAAACACAGCTTCCTCCTGAAGGCCGTCAGAAAGGAAAGGGAAAAGAGAGGGGGAGTGTTGCAAACACCATTTACATATCTGGGAGATGAGCTCATCCTCTCCTGTGCAAATGGGAATCGAGAGGATCCATGAAAACAAAATAAATTCAATTAATCTTTTCTGAAAGGTAAAGAAAGCACTGCTTTCCTCTGGTAATGGGCTTAGAGGAGGAGGAAGCTGCATTGCTAATGTGCTGCAAGGGTGTAAACATCTCTCTGGTTTGTAAATGCTATTTTTTTAAAGCAAAACCTGAAAAATTACCATATTTCTGAGTTTCTAGCCTCCTGACCAAGGTGTGTGACTTCTGCTCATCAGTTTCCACTGCCAGCTGAATGATAGATACCCCTACATTTGGGAACGTGCCCCACCCACCACCAGCTAGACCCTACCCTAAGGAAGGAAATTGTTTAGTCTGTGGAAGTAGCTCCTCTATTTCCCTCTAATTGCAGCAACTCTATGTTGGACAGATGGCCAGGTCTCTGCATCATGTCAAGGAAGTTCTGCTTATTTGTCTGTGCACCAAACTTTATTGCAGCACTTCCAGACACATTTATTTTAAGTTAACTTTGACCACTCTGGTGCTGCATCAGAATAAGACATCTTCACAGCAGCACCTCCTGCTTTCTTGCCCTGTCTGTAAAACCCTCCCTGCTGCTCCTCAAGCAGACTTTGCTTGATGTTTTACTCCCATCTAGTGCTTTCTATTGAAACTGCTGGTGTTGTGTTTCTGACACGGGTCTAGTCTGAGCTGATCAAACATCACCTTATTTCTAACCTAGGTGCTCACCAAATGTCTTTCCATCTGTCTATGAAAATCCACAGCTCTTTGATCCTCCCTGGTGTAATGGAGGTGCAGGAAGGAGGGAGATCCCTGCAGACTTCTGCTTCTGTAAAAGTCTTTTGTGTCTTTCATGTACAAGACACTTCTTTCATGACTCTTTTCTTGTCAGAGGAATCTTGATGCTTATGTTTGTTTCAAGCAGGTTTTTTAAATATCATGCTTGTTGATAATGATGGGAATGGGAAGGCTGCTATACTAAATACGAGTGGTGGACTTCAGTGGTCAGTATCGGGACCAATGTTATTTAATACTTTCATTAATGACATAGAGAGAACAAGTGCACTCTCAGCAAATTTGCAG
Organism: Vireo altiloquus; assembly: GCA_013396875.1. NCBI lineage: Eukaryota > Metazoa > Chordata > Aves > Passeriformes > Vireonidae > Vireo > Vireo altiloquus. Next base: position 442,732 of record VZRF01007601.1, read on the forward strand.
ATCACACTAAGCTGAGTGGTGCAGTTGTCACACCTGAAGGATGGGATGGCATCAGAGGGACCTAGACAGGCACAAGAAGCGGGCCCATGGGAATTTCATGTGGTTTAACCAGACCAAGTTCCAGGTGCAGCACTTGAGTCAGGGCACCCAACCCAGGCTGGGGGATGAAGAGATGGAGAACAGCCCTGCCCAGAAGAACTTGGGCATGCTGGTGGAGGAGAGGCTGGACATGACCTAGCAATGTGCACTTGCAGCTCAGAAAGCCAAACATGTCCTGGGCTGCATCAAAACCAGCATGGCCAGCAGGGGAGAGAGGTGACAGATGTCCCATGTGCCTGCACCACAACGAGCAGTGGGAGAGCCCTGGGTTGAATGGGCTGCATGGGCTCCCACATGGGCCCAGGGGAAGCTGGTCTGTCTGTCTGTCTGTTTGTGCATTCAGTGTGCAACTTATATAAATAAAAACCCTGAACTCTTCCAGGGAGTAGCTGATGACCAAAGATGGGTCACCCTCTTCAGATCAGTGCATCAGAGTTTTCTGTCGGCAGCACACTGTGCCCACAATGGTAGCAGGCCCACATGGGAGGAAGGTGAGCATCCAGGGCAGTGAGGCTCTGTCATGGTCCCAGTATGTGTCATTTGCGTGCTATTTTGTCCTTACTGTAACTGTGGTTTGCTCTTGATACAATGGCTAGCACATTAATTAAAAGAACATTAGAGGAGGTGATCATGTGGTGGGGAACGTGGCAATAAAGCCAGACTCCTCAGGTGGAGGGTGCTGTGTTTTGAAGCAAAGCAGCCTCCTGTGGGTTAGTGCTGACCTGGCGGGGATCCAGAAAAAATCCTGTCTTGGCTGTGCTGCCCAAGTACTGACATCTTTCCAGGCTGGATTCTTCTCTACTCTGTTCTCTCCCACTGTTTTCTTCCCCCTCAGGGCTTCATGGAGTAACCTGGCGTCTCCACATTTCTCTGACATCTCTGCTTGTGGCTGCTGCTAAATCCTTGTTGCTGAGTTCTCACTCATGTCAAAAATAAATGGTTCCTCGTTTTCCACCCATTGCTAAACTGCACTGAGATATTTTGCTTTTACTACCAAGTTTCTATAGTCTGTCGCTTGCTCTCTGTCCCTTGTGCTGCTTACACTGCCAATTGTTCCAGCTTGGATTGATCCAAGAAACCTCTGTGGTTTTTGCAGCTGGTTTTGCTCAGTGCTTTGTTCCCCTCTGGCACCCTCAAAGATCCCTTCTGCTACCAAAACCTCAAGCTCACTTCCACCTCTGGGTGCTGCCACTGCACTGACCCTAAATTTTCTCCTCATCTTTCTTTTCCTGCTGCTTCATGAGTAAAGACATTTTCCCAAATGCTCCATTTTTTTTCCTCCTCCACTTTCCTGTTTCATTTGTCTTCCAGCAGGATGCACCCTGCCATATTTTTATTCCCCTATTCTCCCAATGAATACCTAGACAAAGCTGGTTTGGTCTCTGTGTAGTATGACGTGGTCTGCTCTCTTTTTCTTTTACCCTTAGTTCTCTCTCTTCATGGTCAGTTAAACCACATCAGTGAAACTTCAACACTATTCCATCTCAGAGCAGAGACCACATTGCTTAAAGCTATAAAGCTCTGTGTTTACTTAGCATAGCAAAGATAATTTTAGCAAGTAGGTGATGAGACTGCAGAATAAGAGTACTTTCAATAGCAGAAAATGCACAAAGGCAGGAAAAATATTAAGGAATGTTTATAGGTAGATAAATATCAAATACAATACACTGATTAATATTCCAGTGGGATGGACTTTGATAAACTGCATGCCATTCTGCAGGTTTTATTTTTAACAGATGGGAGAGAAAAACAACATTTGGTCTAGAGCCTCTGTCTGTCTGAGTGAGGTTTTGCTCATTTTGGGGACTGCAGCTATTCTAACATGGCAACTTGATTTAATTAGCTGACTAGGATCCTGCTTTGTCAGTGTTTTTTTGTTATTGTTGCTTTGTTGATTTTTTCCTTTTGATTTTTGTTTTTTTGCCTAAATGCGCTCTCACAAAACTGACAGTACCCAGAGCTTTCAGACTTCTCTGGCCAAGTTTCTGTCTGAAATGTGCAAACAAAATAGCTGACGAATTAATAGATATGTCCATGCTGGAAACCTCTCTCTTCCCTTTTTTAGGGAAAATTGAATATCTATTGATTCATCGTTTCTACCAGATGGGGAGCACAGCAGTAATTCCTTTGTGTTTTTGAAAGCAGTATCTTTCACAGAGTTTGCTTCGGTTGACAAGTTATTTTCCCTCTGATTTGAATCTGTCTTTAATGTGTTCTGTTGGGGTATTGACTACACAAACAGACAAGCTCTGATTGCGGCGCTTGCATGGCTGCCAAGGTCCTGCAACAAGCAGGGAGACTGATTTAGTCTGTTCCCCTTGAAAGCTCAAGACTTCCTAAGGATGGAATAAAAAGCAGGAGGTCCATTAAGCAGAGAAGCAGATAGTGATGCCTAGGAGAGATGCAAAGGCAGTCAGGCTAGACAACAACACTGTGTCCTTTGTGCATATTTAAGTGTGGCACCATAGAAGGGCTCGTGCCAAGTCCATCTGAAATGTTTGGGGACAGCCTTACTGAAAGAGGTCTGTTGTCTTAAATATGAGTTCCAATTACAGCACAAATCCACCATTATGGGTCTTCTTTTCCAAGCATGTTGTGCTGAGCTAAACTTATGGGGGAGAAGAGAGGGTGAATAACCTAGGCTTACTAGTTTTATATTACATTAATATAAATGTAATATCGAGTTGCAATATCAGCATCTCCCCAACTACGCCATGTAGATTCCCACATGGAGTGTTGAACCAAAGGAATGGTTTTGGGAACCTGTCTGGCCAGTTGTCCCAAGCCTTGTGTAATCCATGTCCCTGGGTGCCTGTCCTTTCTGTTGGCTGTTTTCAGTCTCATTGAAAGGGACATCCAAGTCCCCAGAGAGCAAAGTCCCTGCTGACGGCCCAGGACCAGCCAATGAAAAACGTCAGGAAAGTTTCAGCAGTGCCTCAGTGTGTGCAGTTCTGGCCAGCAGGTGTTTTCAAATTGGCTGCCACAGATGTTTCCCTTTCTTGGTGCTATCAAAGGCAAATGAGAGTAGGCAGAAGCAGTTACTGCTCCTAGAAGGAAAAGAAGCTTTATGGGATATGTCACAAATCCATGGCAAAGAAAGTATCATTATTTCTGTGGTTCATAGAAGAGTTAGGGTATTTGGTTGCTTTTTTCTTCTGTAAAAATTCTGAATTGTTCTGTTTGTTTTTTAGTTTTCTGGTTAATTCATTTAAGGTTAACAGTTGTTAGAAAACTCAAGGAAAGCAGAAGTTTTTCCAGCAGTTTTCCCCTCTGCGTATTCCAGAACGCATCCTTCTCCTGTGAAGTGTTCCCAATATAGAAAGCCAACAGGTTGCTGGCTGAAGAGCAGGTTTTCTGCAGGGATTGGAGCCATGTGTATGAACAGTGAGAGCTACAACAGTGCTGAACGTGGGGAGAAGGTCACAGCAGTCCCACAACTATATATTGCTCATTTAGTAGCTTCAGACACAGCCATCCTGCCTACACTGCAGTTTTTTAATGCACTTGAGAACTATCATTGCATATATTTGCATATATTTACACGTGTATTTGAGCATATGCCTTGTTTTCTGAGCACAGGGGCATTTACTGCCTGGACTCGTGCTTGATGGCAAAAGCATCTGAAATCCACTGCCAACATCTGGCTGGTACCAGGAACACCAGGTAGTCACTGCCAAGTGTGGGAAGTGCCCCCTTAGCTCTGACACAAAACCCTTTCTGTTCAGAGCAGCTTCATTCTCTGGCAGAGGGGTCATACACGTGCCAGTTCTTTTCTGCATGTCCACACTCCTGGTGACTCTTTAAAAACCCAAGGATCTCCTCCCACCTGTGCAAAAACGAGGATAGGAAGAATGTTTTGGGCCCAAATACTGACTCCTGAGACTTAGGTCAGAGAAACAATATGTAACTGTAACTTGGCCCTTTGTATGCACTGTAATTAGACTTTAATTAAAATATCACATTCTGTTATTTTTTCCTGCAGACAGCTGCCTTAGTAGGTGCCCAGGAGAAGAGCAGAAGAAACTAATGAAACGGAGCAGGACTGTGTAGTGAAAGCACTTTCTGTCTGGAGAGCTCTGGCTTTGCATGCTGGAGAAGGCTGCAAATGCATAATGAATGAGGCAGGATGCTGCAGAAAGACATAAAATGGTCTCAGAGGGGATGCTCGACGCCTTTGTGGAGAACTTGGTTCTACAGCTTGCTCAGCCACAAACTTTGTCTCTCTCCTTTAAGCAGAAAAATTGATCACAAAGTGCATGATTCTCATTTTCTCTGTGTCCAAGGTAAGGCATATAGAAGTTTTGGGGCTTTTTTAAAGAAGAGGTAACTGCAGAGGCAGTTGGTGGGAGGTTTTTCTGGATGCTGAGCTATAATGAGCTATAAGAAAGTCCAGTACTCTGGAAAATGGGGGTCTCGGCCTCATTATTCAAAATTTTCAGCTGCTTTTGTTAGGCATATATATATATATATACTTAAATTTTCTACTATACTTAAATTTTCCCATCTCTTAGTCCTCTGTCGGTAAACTGAGGAAATTCTTAGATATTCTAGACAAACTACAAGGAATTACTTGTATTTGTGGAGTACAAAATGCTGCAGTTGGAATAATTGAAAGGAAAGCACAGGTTTTTTCTGAGGCAGGATTTAGATGATGTAAAGTAAATAAGGATAAGGGATGTGTATTATAATAGTAGAGCAGAAATAAATAGAAATATTTAACCGCTCACTGAGGAAGACAGGGGCTTTGTATAAAAATATTATCTGCAATCACATAATTAAAGGCTGTATTTTAACTCGAAGCTGAAGTAAGGGAGGTGTGTGGGTGGTTTTAGCTCTGACATTTCTTAGTCACTGAATTTCTGCTTTAATAGGTAGCTTTTCAGATGTAGTTGTGTTTGTAATGGCATGGTAAAAACTTCCATAACATAAGCTTTACATCGCATTAAAAGCACAAATCTTACTTTATGCAGCTCAGTAAACAAAATAATCCACTTCTGTTGCTGGCACTCATCTCTTTTCTACATCCATCTCTCATGGGCCAGTGTCATGGGTTTGCTGCAGGTTTATCCAACACCTGTGACCTAGCACTCAAGGATCCCCTCCCTGCCTTCGGACCTGCACAACCCCACACAACAAATGTCAGCTGGCAGCTTCAGAGCTGATGCTTCAGTTGCCAGCCTTGCTCTCTCCCAGCTTTTGAAGCCTCCATGGTACCCAAGGGTTGCATTGGCATATCTTTGCTGAACTTGAAATCCATCGAGTCAGTACTGAGTAATGGCACTGATTATTTTATTATTTTACTTTTGCATTGCATCAAGTGCTCCAGAATTCTCCCATTTAATCCCACTTGATTGGAGTCTGTGTTTATTTTGTGTAGTTCTCTTGGCGTGCATTGCCTTTGTGCAGCTGTGCTTTGTTACAGTGATACATGATTTATCTTTATTTCCCTTGCAGGGAATAAGGGGTGATGAGGAAACAATGCTGGCCACTCACCCCCACCCCACTATTGGACTTTTCAAGGCCATGGAGTTGTGTGCACCTGCAGAAGGGAGTGGTGCTAAATGCAGGAAACCTGAAGCCAGGATATGTTTTACAGCATGGCACTTAAAATACAGGATTGTAAGAACTGTTTGCATTTTAGTGTTTTATCTTATGTTTAAAGGACAGTGTTTCTGGCAGGGGAAAAAATATATAAGAGCGTTAAATTGCTTTCTTTGCAGGCAATTAAACAATGAAGCCAGTCTGAGGCATTTAAATAATTGTAACAGATGTTTATTGCCTAGTGCAGTTTATTGCATCCTATTATTCCCTTTACATACAGGAAAGAAGAACACATGACAAACTATACCATAAAAGAAATTGTTTACTGCTTTGTGAGCAATGTGCCTGCTTCTCTGACTTCTTAATTGAATCACCTTGGGAACGAGTTAGTAATAAATAGTATTTGGAGAGCAGGCAAGTGACTAACTGCCTGAAGGAGCAGGAGCAACTGGTGTGCAAGAGCTGGGGCTGGCGGTAAATACCTCTGAGTAAACAAACTGCAGTGGGATTGCTCCAAGAGGGATGCATGGCTCACTCTCATTAAGGACTTCAGTGCCTCCCGAGGTGTGTTTCTGGAGACTCTCCTTGCCTGAAATCCATTTTGTGCGCTCCATAGCGAGAGGAAAGGTAAGATTCTAGGTCCTCGGATGGACTTTTGACAGGACATTTGTAATCCCAGGTTACCACAGACCTCCTGTGTGGCCTCATTTCTCACACCCCATCTCAGTGAGGCAGGGAAATATTTATTTTCGATCTGCCCAAGATGTCACATCCAATTTAGGGATGAACGTCCTCAGCCAACCCAAAGGTGCACAGAGACTCACTGCTTGTGATGACCTCTGGCAAAAGCCTTTGGAGGATGACTAGGAAACGGTGAAGGACAAGTGTGTGTGTGTTATTTCCCCCAAAATACTCTCCAAATATTTATTTTGTAGAGTCAGCTATGTTTTCTATGCATTTAATATTGTATTTATTAGACCAGGTAATTAACCTGTGTATATGTCAGTGATTTTTTTTCATGCATTCTTCCCTTGAATTCCTGCAGTCATTTCGTGTTCAGAGCAGTTTCTGTAAGGCTCTAGGATAGTAAATGCTCTAGATGAGCCATAAGCTTCCTCAGCTAGTTAAAAATCAAATTCTCTACCTTCTCGAAACAAAGGAAAAACCTTCATCAACTCCCCTCCCAATCCCAAACCCCCAGACAAAGTCCTGTAGACTTTTTTACTCTTGTCTAGCAGCCCTCCTGTTGTCTTATCCCTGGCTTTGACTAAAATTTGAGAGTTTTTTCACTGAGTATTTATTTCCAACTTTCTGGCTCAGTTCAGCCAAAGCTGCTTTGTGATTTCAGGTCATTTGGCAAAATTTGAGAATTTTCAAGAGTCTAAAGAAGTTTATGTTTGGGTTTTTTTCAGGAAAATATCAATGTTTTTAGCTTACATAATATTTGGACACCAAGTGTTTGTTCTGTAAATCATAAAAGAAAGAAAACCTTTGTTTGCCTAGTGCCCTTTGCAGGGAGGAAAGTGGTGCCAATAGTTTCTTCTTCACTCCTTTTTCCTTTCTTTTTGCTCCCCCTACCACTTTTGATTTGTCATTTTGTCTCCAACACCCTTTTAGAACTTGCTCGTTTCTCATCATCCACAGCTCCATGTTAAGTTGAAATTTACTATATGTGTTGCCTTTTATGTATGTTAGATACTGTGTCTTGTTCTTTTCCTTGCACCTAGAATAAATTTTCTTTGGCTCCAGGTCTTTACTTCTTTAACTGGCTATTGGTGAGTTGTTCATAGCTGTGGGATCTCCAGGCCCAGTCTCTGTCCCTTGTGTCATCACCCCATGCCAGCACTCCTCTATAACCCCTCCAGTGTCTACCCCTCTCAAGGCCTCTGCCGTCTCTAGTGCATCTTTACCTTAGAGTGGTACATATCTCGTTCTTTAAAGAAAAACTCCTCGTTGCTGTGATCTGCCCAAAATGGCTCTCGTATCACACAAAGGCGAACAGGAATAAAGCAAATTATCATCGGAGGAACTGCCATTACAAATGAACTGAGCTTTGGTGATGTTTCCAAACTGCTCTGGTCTGCTGGTACCTGCCCTTTCCTGGTGCAGCTTTCCATCCTCAGGGAAGCTGCTGTTACCTGTGTGGCCTTCGCAGGGGCCTGCAGCAGAGACGCAGCCGGGTGGAACGCAGGAACGGCGAGGAGGAGGGGCAGCAGGGAAGAATCAGCCCCAGCCACAGGACGTGGATCAGTGCCTCTGCTTCTCAGGGTAATCAGGAGCTTTTATGAAAAGTCTGTCAGCTTGTCAGAAACCCTTCAGCAGGTTTTGATCTACAGCTTGTCCTGGCAATGTAAATAGGTAGCAGATGATAGCTGAACTGGGAGTGCTTAAAATTTCTTTCCTCTCTCTCTCCATTGTTCAAAGAAGCCTTCACTGGAAAAGCTGAATAGCTTCCCAGATGTCTTTGGAAAGACCATATTCTTTTCTTAAAGCTAAAGAAATCCCAGTGTAATTTCTCAGCTCCAATTTGGGGTCAATCCTGGATGAGCCACTGGGCTTCCTTCAGAAACTAAAACCACCCCACATGAATAGAAATGACAGAAAAAGGACTAATGGGGACTGACAGAGTAATTTAGAGAGGAGTCGTCTATTTAAGGATGAGGACAAGCTTAAAGGCCTCCATTTGGAGGTTGCCTACAGCTGCCTCTGCCTCTCTGAAGGGGATTCTCTTCATTAGAGAGTCTTGCCCATACCTTCTTTGGATACATCAAGCAAGACCTTTACCTGCCTCTGTACCTCTGGATCTTCCCCACAAGCAGCATGACACCTCAGGGAGAGGTGAGTGGTGTGTGCAGGTTTCAGCTGTGCTGAAATCAGAGCAAACCTTTGCAACCTGGAGTCTTGTTCAGAGAAATTAGGTCAGCCCTGGTCTCGCCTTGTCTGACCAAGCCTGGTGGTGGCACCTTGGGACCAAAGGATGAAAGAACCATCTCAACCCTTAGATTTCTCATCTTTACCTTTCCCATAACTTGCTAAAACCAGATTTCTGTCATTTCTCTCCTAAGTGAAACTATTAGCAACAACCTTTTGGTATGTTAGAAAGCAATAATCAAATCAGTCTGCCTTCTCGCTGAAGCAGAACAAATCCATGGCTGTGTTCCCAGCTGTAAACAAAGGTAAACAGATGTGGGACTGTGGTCATCTCTTTCCCAGCAGGAGGGATTATCAGAAAAACTCCATAAATAATGAAAATGTAAATGGGGCATAAAATTCATTTTTAGATGAAACGGGAAGCCCTTTGTATACCCCCTATCCAGTTTAGGTAGAGAACAATCCCTGCCTCACCTTATGAAATTAATTTTTTTCTTGGTGAATATTTTAAAACTTCCAACTCTCAAGAATTCCCCTGTCATATTAGATTGTTTGCTTTCCCCTTGTTTTGTTTGCTGGCTACTTCAAATGAAGATGTTTTCTTCCTAGTGATTACCTTTTTAATTTTCCTTTTTCTTTTATTTTATCTTTTTTCCTATTTAGAATGCTTCTTACTCTGCCAGATCTCTCAGCTGCATGCTATCCCCTTTCCCAGATTGTATCACAACCTTTTGGGCATCCACTCGTGCTTGGATTTGTGTTTTCACAAGCAGTATCAGAGAAGCAGCCAAGAGGGAAATAAAAAATAATATAAATTTGAGGCCAATACAGCTGTATTCTCAGTTCATGTCCCATCACTGGACATAGAAAATTGTATGTGTTATTATTTCCTATGTATATTGTTATAATCATTGCCATTTGCAGATTATTTTAGAGACTGAACCTGTCTGCAGGGAATAAAGAACCAACAAAGCAGAACAACCTACCCTCCTGCTATTCCTCCAGTCCCGACACAAAATCTGTCGGGATGGATTTTATATTAAAATAATGACTGCCTTGAAATCAAGGAGGGGCTGTGGTGTGGCTGAAGTGGCACTGGGTGCCAAAAGCCTCTGTGGAGAGTCTCTCCAGAGCCTCTCGTTAACTGTGGGTAACCTCTGGAGATTAGGTGGTCTGGGAGCTAACTGGGTTCCCCTCACGTGCAAAAATACACTGCATCTTGTTTGGGGTGGGAAGACTGCCTGAGCACCTATTCCTGAGCTCTAGATGAAAATCATGTCAAACTGGGCATGTTTCTGCCACATGTCCATATATTATTAGATTTTTTTTTTTTTTTTTAAACTGGAAGTGGTATTAGGGAACTCCTGGTGACTGAAGGCAGACCCCAGAAGGTCTCAGACTAGCCTTCAGGAGGAACCTCTGCTGGAAGCCAAGGGCTGGGTAAGCAGTTTACGTGCTTTAAAAAGGAAGCCCTTGAAAAGCGTTTAGGCTGCATTCAATGTTGCCACAGCACGAGGCCCTAGCTTTTTGTGAAAGGACAAAGTATAACTGCACAGAAAAGCTTGGTAAAGTCATCCAGAGCCAAGGCTGCTGTTGTGACCTTATTGGAAATTGTTGGGGGACGATGAAATAGCAGCCAAAAGATCACCCCATTGTATGGCTCCTTTTTAGAATAAGTCTTAGAGTGAGGTTTCCTCTTCCTCGTGAGCAATGTGGGTTTCCACTCGCTTGGGAGGGTCAGCAGTGGGGATTGCTGCTCATAGGTGTCCTTCCCATGGGCACAGGAAGCTCCCTCCCCGAGCCACCAGGACAGCAGGTGGAGCGGGAATTCCCAGGCATGGTTTGTGTGTGCCCAGAGGTGCATCATTTTTGTCATGGCCACAGATGTGTGCCTGCACGGCGCTCTGCCGTGTCTGCAAACATCATTCCTGCCACCAGTCTGCCCCAAGAGCATTCCCCATCGCTCCAGCAGTTAGAATGTGTCATAATCCACAAGATGAGAAGCAGTACTGCTGCATTTCTACTGCAGCATTATGGATTATAACAATCCTATCCCTTAGGAAATAGTTCCAAATTTATTTTCTTTCAAAATGGACAGAAAAGTAGAAAATTGTGACTATTTCTGTGGAATGCAAATCAAAGAATAAGCAGTTTGGAAATACCTATGAGATTTGATAATATAGATTTTTTCAATTTTTTTTCCTCTTTTGGTCATGTCCAAATAATGAATGACATAATATTTTATGAAATGGGGATGCACAATTTTAAAATATGACATCAGGGAGTGTGTAACCCAATAATCTGATGAATCCAAAATTATAAATTTAAATATTACTGAAACAAATTGTGGCACTTGAAACTGCACCCCAGCCCCCATCCAAGTTTCCTCTTTCTCAAAGTTATTTGAAGGTAATGTTCTGGTGAAAATATCTTCATTTAAAAAAAAATAGAAAGGATCCGTCTATGTTTTTGAGAAATCTTGTCTGGTTTGGCTAAGCATGCATAATACACAGTATCTGAGGTTGCATCTTTACAAAAACAGTGAGGATGCTGCCTCTGCAGGAGACATTCCCTCTCATGAGTAGTGAAACTTTTTCCTTTGGGATGGGGAGAAAATAAAAATGAGTTTGATCCAGTCCAGAACAACAGTGTTCTATTTCACTCCGGATGAACTGAAACCCATTGATTGCAGCTTGGAACAAAAGAAGTGCTCTTTCAAATAATTTAATTTTATTTCTATTCTGAGCATCCCTTGGCAAAAACAAGACAAATGCAGCAAATACTGGGTTTAGACACATCTTGCAGGTTGTTATGGATTATGGTTACCTCTTCACCCATATAATTGAATGTGAAGTCTCCTCTTCTGCTTCTTGGAGCACATGGAGAATCCCTCACAAGTTTAACCTCATCTTTCTTGGGAGATCATTTGCACACTCAGGTCCCTGGAGACTTCCCTAGCAAACACCATGAATCAGACAGTATCCTGGGATGGAGAAATACCATCTCTCCAGATAATGGTTTCCAGTATCTGTGAAGCAGTTTAATGTTTGTTGGAACAAAGTCTGGAACATAAGGGTTTCTCCTCTGAGCCAAGTGCCCTCACCAGATGACAACTGATCTGGCTCATTGAATGTTTTAGTCTTTGTGGAAATTATATCAATTCCAGCAGGAGGAGAAAATGGAGAAAATTTACCCCTTAGTGCCCAGAGCTCTGCTGGTAATGTTGCTCTCCTGAAAAGCTCTGGTCCAGGTGCCCTCCTCTGCTGTGGCAGACCTGACACCAGGTTTGGGGTTATCAGTTATTCAGTTTAACTTTATAGGATTCATAGGGGCAGGACAGGAGGGAGGAAAACGACTCCCTGATGTTTTCAAGGGAGAAGCAGGAGATTTAAAATATCACAATGCTGGCAAGTATTTGGTCTACATGCAGTCCAGAGTGGTTTCTCATTCCCTTGCAGGCAGAGGCACAGTGCAACTCCCACCACGGTGTCCCAGTCCTAGACCCTTTCCTTCTGCATTTCTGTATAAGATGATGCCTGGATAAACCAATCTCTTCAGTGTCTTTAAGTGGCAAGGTGAAGAGGATGATAAAATAAGGTTTGATGCCAGAGAGAAAAACAGATAGGTGCTGATTTAATGTCCCAGCCCTCTCACTTTGAGTCACAGGAAGAGAAGGTGGAGAGGAGAGCTGCATCCCAGGGATCTGGTGCTGGTGCTGGTGCCGGAGGGGAGTTACTGGAGCGAGACTGACGGCTACTGACTGGCGTAAGGGAATGAATAGATCAGACAGTGGTGCTCAGTGTGCACTGATAAAATTCCACAGAGCTCACCTGCATTGTCCTGTGCCATTTCTTTAGTTTGTGTCTTAGGAGATCTGGGGGAAGGGGGACAAATTATTTGTTTGTATTAATAAAAGCTTATTACGGTACTGTGGATTTACATACTGCTTTGCAAACTTAGCTGTGTTTCTTACCCTCTAAGTCTTTCATAGAAAATCCATTGAATAAACTCAATTAATTATTTGGAGTGGAACGCTGGTGAGATGGGAATCATCTAACCCCGTCCTTAGAAGCAATTTTACAGCTACATGAGGTGAATTTGAAGCATTATGCTTATTTGCTTACGTGCCGAAAAAACTGACTTTTTTATTTGCTTTCTTACCTTTGTCATGATCTTTTTTTGTGACAGAAAATGTGCTGTTGTCGGGAACTGACCCCTGCTCTGTCTGACCAGTAGGGCAAGTAATTAATTTCTTTGCTGCACACAGAAATGCCTTTTCTTGTCTGCATTCTTCTTGTTAGTACCTCATCTGAGAGAAATATCTGCTGCTTACTCAGTTTCCCTCTTGGACTCAGACTTCCCTCTTTTTCTGACTCAGATTAAGAGGAGCATCTCCAACGCCTCTGTGTGCCCAGCCCCTGGATGTTGCCTGCCTGTGAATTCCAAGGTGGTGGAGTGAAGCTCAGGGATATGAGGTGGGCCTCAGCTTTTCCTTATGGCAGTCCTGGATGTGCATCCCCTGGGATGTAAAGGCTACTGGATGGGAAGTTTGGCACATAGGAGCTTATCCAGTCTCCAGCCCTCATTCCCTGCTCTCCCATCTGCTGTTCTTCTGTGTGTCCTTGCCTCTCAGCAGTAAGAAAGGGTTGATCATCCTCTCCTCCCTCTTGCCAGCAGTGCTGGAATGCATGTTTTGGCTAAGCACCACGACAAACTTTTGCTGGGGCCGAGCAGGGAGGAGAGGACCTAGCAGGTGTACTCTACAGGACTAAATTTTGTCCTCCTCGAGGACACAGAAAAATAAAGACCTGACACTGGCTGAACTTGAGGCAGTAATTTTTTCTGCCTTTGCCTAGGGCTGTGCCCTAGGCTACCTTCTGCTTGGATGATGCTGAGGAAGGGTCTCCCTTATACTGTTCAGAGACCAAGAGAGACCCCCAGATCTGACTGTAGAGCAGTCATGCTGTGACGAACCTGGACTGGGCTTCCCTGCTTACAAAGGCCTTTCCTGCCCCTCAAATAGAGAGGAAGGGGTTTGTGTCCACTTCGGGGAAAGGAATACTAGCTGGGGGCCACCTTTGTAACAAGTGACTCCCAAATTTGGGTCATGTTCTGATCCAGCAGCTAACTTTGTATTTGGAGGCCACCTGTAGCATTAATGGAAGTGTTTCATTTAAAACAGTGTGGAACTGGCTAGAAATGCTTGTGAGAAACATCTCGTGCTGTTAGCAGGCACTGGTCATGCTGGGAAGGGATTAATTCTGCTGGCTCTGGGAGGCAGGGAGTCTATTGCTTATCTGGAATGGGGAAGTAACACGGGAGGTGAGTTGGTAGCCAGACAGAGAAAATGTATGTGAACTCCTAAATCTTCTTGGGCTAGTGGTGTCGATGCAGGAATGGGAGGGCTGGGCTAGATACTGGCTGGGGCTGGGCACAAAGAGGAGTTCAGGGCCACCACCACCTACAGCCAGCGTTTGGGCTGTGTGTCTAGAGCTGATGCTCCAAAGACAGCTCGACTGCAGTGTCTGCCCTGCTAGCAGAAATAGTAATCCAGGAGTGGGTGAGCTCTGTGGGACCCCGGGCTGGACCTGTGCCTGCCCACCTGATGCACTGTGTTGCCAGGCTTGCTGGTCCTGAGGCTGGTGTGAGCTGAGACATGGTGCTACGAGCAGCAGCAGCAAAAGTTCCATTCTGGCCTTCTCCTCTTGGTGTGGTAGCCCTTGACTTGAGTTCAAACCAAGACTTCTGTAAAGATATCGACTTTTTTTTTTTTTTAATTCTGTCACTCTAAAAGATTTTATATCACTGCAATTTATATAAATTGAGAGGTATATTTTCATGGTGTTCTTTCTTTTCTGTCTTTAGGGCTTTTAGAGCTGCATAACAGCCAAAAAGAAAGAAAAGGAGAGACAGATATTAATTTACAGGAAAAGGAGGTCACCAGAAGCCTGACTGTACATCTACCAGGTGCTTTTTCTGTGTCCAGGGAATCTCTGCAACAAACAGAATGACTAAAGCAAATTCACCCTTAATTGCTGCTTGTTTGTTTGTAAAACCAAGAGCCAGCTCCATAACTGTGCAACAAGACCTCCAAAATGCATCTTCTTGGAGCAGCTTCTCTCCCCAGGGAGGTACTATTCAGTGAGTTTTCGCTCCTGATTTCAGGATACATCAGCTCCAAACCCTGCAGAGGTCAGTCCAAATGCTGCCCCATGTGCAAGGGGGGCTGATGGACAAAACAGTGTCTGAGTGCTGGGGGGTGAAATTTCCTGGGACATTTGGGTCTCTCACACACCTTTCCCGTAACCTCTTTGAGTTCAAGCCCTTGAATGTGTGAGAGCAAAGAGAGTCTGTGCTTCCAAAATTACTGAAGAGGCTCCCCACAGTCTAATGCTGGACTTTCTCTCTCTCGTTAGCAAAGAGGTTACCCTTGCTATGAAGTCAAAAATTGATCCAGAGGGAAGCATTTACCCCCCTTTGACTGTTCAGTATTTGGTCCCTAGATGATCTGATTGATATACAGTGAGCTGTATATTTTATTAGGTGAAAAAGTACCCACTGAGGCATAGTATCATTTCCAAGGGTGACCTTGTGACAGCGGGTGGCAGCAGTGCACATAAAAATGATAAAAGCCTGGCTAAAAGTCCCTGGCTGCATAGGTTGAAGAGGTGGCTTAGGAACTGTTGATAGATGGGTTAGATTAACCGATACACCTCGGCTCAGAGGTTCATTTTTTTTTTTTAAAAAAGGCAAATCAGGGAGAGAAATGAATGCAGATGAGCACACAGAAAAATCAAGAGAAAGGCAAATGCAGTGGAGAGAGAAGGAATAGTGGAGAAAGGTTTGGTTTTTTTTAAAAATAAAGCATCTCTCATGAGGAAATATGGCCAGACTGAGGTGGCATGTTGCTTTGTGCTGCAGAGGGAAACAGGAGTGTAGACTGTACTAAATTGCACATGAGTTTCTTTGTCACTATTAAGTTACCTCTCTCTCTTTCACTTGGTTATTTGTGGTGTGTGTTTGTAGTGAGTTTTCAGTCAGTGTAGATAAATTATCACATTGATTTTTCTTTCTCACTTTTTTTTTGGTGGAGGGTGGCCAGAGTGGACAATGGGAAAAGTTTCTGAGCATTATAGAGAAAGCAGAGTGGCTGTTAACAACCTGCTGGGTTTAGTATCCACTGTACAGAAGAGGCACCTGAACCAGAACCTGGAAACAAAATACCTTGAACTGCAGGGCAGCTGAGGGTCTGCATCCAAATTTGCTATTCAGGACCATTTCTACTACCCAACACAGGAATAAAAAATTGAATACTAGCTTCCCAGGACTGTATATATCACAGCTCAAGACAAGGAATATCATAACTTGATATATTCAGTGATTGATGTGATCATGGTCAATGTAACAGAACTGATTGTTTTTCCAGCTATCATTGCAGTGGGAGTATAGAAGTAACATTTTCTGTTCAGCACTACTTTGGTTTTCATGCCCTGCTGTGCCAAGACAGAGATATTAAAGGTGAAGAGTGGAGAAAAGGGTTTAAAGCAGTCAAGAGAAGAGAAAAGAGATTAATATTTCGGCCTGGAAGCTGGAGATGAAAAGGGAGAGTTGTGCCCATGACAAACATTACCTTGAGTCACTCACCACTGACAAATGGGTTTGTGGACCAGAAAGTGTCATTTCTCTCTGGGGAAGCGTGGCTTAGATGGGAGACTGGTGGCAAGGAGTTTAAGTGGATTTGCCTTAGTTAACTTTCAAGACAGTGGGATCTGCTAGCAGGTCAGGAAACAAAGAAACCTAACCTTCCATTCTGCAGACTGTAAGATGTCTCTTAGAGGGTGTAGAAAGTAGTGAAAAAGAAGCGATCCTCACTGGACGTGGTTATTTACTGTCAGCATTTGGGAAACTTCCGTGTCTAATACTCTCTGAGTTTGTTGCTGGCAATGATGTGACTCCTGTGCAATCTTTGTTGCCTTATCGTTCCCTAGTCCACCCTGAGAAACAAAAGTGCTGTCCATAGCTGAGTTGTTCATCCAAAAAGTACTCTTGGTGCATTGTCAGTTACATTGGAGCTGTGCCATGTTGGTTCATTGTGGTTTTGGTGGCTTCAGCTTGCATTGCAGTCCTGCATCTACTTGTGCTTTCACTTCTCTGCTCTGGGGTGTTGGATATCCATATTCATCATCTTTACAACTTGGGGTTATGCGTGCCAGTGTTTGGGGTCAGTGTCCTCCTTTACAGTGTCCTCCACCACCATGAAGCATGTGAGCTGAGACCGCTCTGGGGATGAGCCGTCCTTGCCTGCTTTTGTGGGCAGTAAAATGAAGTTACAAAGGGGTAGAAGTGTGAAAGGTAGAAGGAATGCAGCAGCAAGCAGAGGGCTTGCTGCTGGGAAAGTTCATGCCTTCAGCCCATGCCTCATCCAGGAGGTTGTTCCTGTACCCTGGGCAAAGTGGCACTGGTGGGACCTATAGCTAAGGCCAGCTCTGCTCCTGAGAGCTCAGGAGTGCTGCTGGCTCCAAGGCAGGTGTGCTGGAGTGTGAAGCTGGGATTTCAGGGAGCTGGGAAGGGAAATGTCTGGGGGTGGCAGGACAGCAAGCATGGCTGTCAGGTTAGCTAGAGTAATGGCATGATCCTATGAATATTTACTTTCCCCTGTTTTTAGAGCCATGTGTTAGATGTTCTTTATGGTTATTTTAGTAGAATTAATGCTTAGGGGATATTCTCCATGAAAAATATTTCCCGTGAGTGAGTCAAATCAAATAAATAAATTTGCTGCTTGCCATAAAATAGCAAAGGTACACTTAATTTTCCTGCTAGGATGACATCATTTCTGTGGAGATACTAGCAAAATATTTCTAATGCATACAGTGCTTTGAAATGAAAATAAGTAGAATATAAGGTATTTTGAGTGCAATGAAAAAACTGCTGTGAAGGCCAAAAAGAAACATGTTCCTTTTGACTTTGAATTCTATTTCAGTTTTGGAATTGTCTGGATTATATACAGCCACCTCACTCAAAACTGGTGCAGAGTAATTAACATTTCTATGTACATATACCAAGGAGGTTGAGGACAATAAGAATTCAGATACCGAAATGAAAGCCATCCCTTAAGAAAACACAGGTTCATTACTTGGTACAATTGGCACTACTGCAGAAAAGAAAATGAACTGTTAAATGAATATTCATTATGGATAAGGGAAGGTGCTTTGTCATACATTTGGGAGTCACAGTGAGAATGAAATTCTGTTTTAAAAGTAGCTAATGAAAATGCTAGAGAGCTATTGCTAACAGTGAGCATCGTAAAATTTACATGACCAAATAAGTTTCACCCAGGAGTTTAGAAAACATTTACACAAGAAGATCACACACTGTTTGTAAGCAAACTGTGAAGAGCATGTCAGAGAAGGGTGTGCTCAGACATGAGCTTGATTGCATTAGATTGTACCAATTTTTTAAAAAGATACTTTGAAACAACAGGTGAATAAAATTTGATTTGTCTAGCAACAAATATGGTCTAAAAATAAAAAGAATTAGAGGAGAAGAGAAACAGGAAGAAAACTGATGCCCTTCAATATTGTTTTTGTGGAAAACACATCTTGCAAAACTTGGATTTTGATGTGATTGTAAGTTCATTGATGATGCCCACATGATGTGCTCCTCATCATGTGTCAGGCATCAGAATTAGTGTCACAGAAGATTCTAATTAAAGGTTAGCAGCAGGTAAACTTAAAGTAGCACATTTTAAACGGATAAAGCCATGTCACCAATAAATCTCAAGTGGTAACCCTCAAGGGTTCCCTAGGGGTCGCTTCTTGTCTCAGTTCCGTTTGTATTCCCCCAGTTTTTTATAATATACAAAGTCATTGCTAATAAAGTTTGTGGATGGCATAAAGGTGAAAAATAAGGACAGTCTAGTTCTACAGATTGAACTGAATTACTTGATAAGGCTGGACTTTGCTGAGTTAAATCCTTTTCAGTACATCCAGATTCAAGGTCATGCATCCAGAACTGGAGAATTTAGATCACGCTTACAGGATTAGAGGCTGCTTCCTCATAGATAGCAAGTGTGAAGAAGACACATGGTAGATAACCCACCAGCCTCTGTTGGGATCCTTTTGCTGAAAGCTGCTTTGACTGAGAAAATTAAGAGACCTATTCCCTATTTATAGTGTCATGTGCAGGACCAGCAAGACAGTTGAAAAATTTTCACAGGAAATCTGTGAACAATTCCTGGAAAATTCTGGTGAAGCAGGAGTGATTTATAAAGAAAAGGACGAGGACTGGCTTAAAACTTGAATTATACTCAGTTATTGTTTTTCTTTTGTTAGTTCATGTTTTTTTCTCTGCTTATTTAATGTAGCTGTTGGGCAGAGGAGAGGAGGAAATTAATCTCAAGTTTAACATTCTTCTTCTTTGTTGTTCAGCAATGAGTAAATACAATTCCTGCACCTGATTCTAAGTAAGCCTCCATGACACACAATTATTCTTTTTGTCTCCAGCCTCTCTCTGTAATACCTATTTTCCCCCTTTTTTCTAAGACTGGGTCCTGACGTCGCTGTCTGCTGTAGAGTAGCTGAAAGTCCAAACCCTCCCAACTAACCAGCAGGAGTTTCGATGTCTGTCATAACCTGCTGAGGAGTTTTGCTTCACAAAGTCTCTACTGGATCATAAGAACTAGAGACAGGACAAAAAGAGAAAGGATGCAACATCCAGCTGAGTTGCAGAGACCTCCACAGGTGTAGCTACCTTCTGAACACTGTGACAGTGCAGTGGAAACTACACCATTATTGTCACTTCAGTGCTTTTGTCATTCATGGCCTGAACCCAGAGTAGTCTAGGAATAAGCAAGAAAAATCAGAGGTGCAGCTAGGCTTGCGTGCTTTTATAACCCACTGGTGACTTTTGATGCTGTCTGGATGAGGAGAGGTGTAGTACAGCGGCAATGTGCCCAGGATAGCCCCAGTATAGCAGGTGGTGCTAAGTCCCAGAGGAGTTTGGACTGTATGCCATGCTCAAGTTCAGAGCAAGAGAAGGAACGGCTGCTCTGGTCATTTAAGGGCATGGGGGACAGCATCTCTGTGTCCCGAAGAAAGAAGATGAATAAAAATGGTTTTCATTGAGAGTAATGAAGAATAAAAATAATATAATGAAGAATAGTCCAGATATAAGACAGGATACCACTTCTATTTTCCCTGTTTCATAAAGTGAGAATGACAAGACTAAGGAGGTACAGAAAAAATGAAATACTTCCTTTTCTGCCTGCTTATAACTGAAATATAGAGCAGATTACCATAGTATGAATACTGAAATACTTTATTAAGCCTTTAGTTTGAATTATTATGCTAATTACTGTAATTTGTGCTACATTCTCTTGATATCCTTATGTCTAACTACCAAGAATACGCAAAGCAATCATAACGACCATTGTCAAAAACACCGAGGGGTGGAGAGATCTCTTAAGCCTCCTGCTTCAGAGCTTAAACTAGTATTCAGCTACCAGAGATGGTGTGGGACATAACATTGCTCACAGGAAAACTCTGGTGGGATAATGTTCAGGCCATGGCTGGAGCCAAGGTATGCAACCATTTCATCTTTGTTCTGGTTTAGTGACTTCAGTTCTTAGTTTTGGACTTGCCTCATTGACTTTTGATTCCTTACATGGTGTAAAGTGGCACAGGGCTTTTGGTTTCCGCAGCGTGTTGCTGATTGGCACTATGCTTTGCCTTGACATAAATGCATCAATATAGTAATTATCCCTGCTGCAACAGTCAAACATACAATCCTTTTTCCTGATACCCTGAGAGACTTTGCACTTGAGGGAATCTCTCATTTTTTTTTCCATCTGAAAAGAAAATAAAATCTTTCACCTGCGGTCTAGGAAAAAGGTGTTTCTTTCTAGTTGGATTTCTCTTTTTCAGCTGAAATTGAATAGGCATCCTGTGAGCAACCAGGCTGAGAATTTTGGTCCTGCTGCGCAAATCTTACTCGTCAGGTGCTCACTTGCAATTTGCAAGTGCTTCTGAATATCTTCTGGCATGTGAGCTCTCTCTTCTCTGGATGAGGTTCTTTTGAATCCTTGTATTGTGCAAATGCACTTGCAGGTGGCAGGCATGCTGCAGATAAACCTTTTGATCCTTCAGAATCACCAACCTCTTGTAATCGTGTCTTCCAGCTTTGTAAATGTTACTCCCAACACATACAGCATCTTGTTGTTCTCAGATCTCTGCCTTTACTTCTTCATTTCAAACAACATCATCATCCCTGTCTCTCAATGTGCAGCATCACATTTCTCCAAGAAAAAGAGAGTCTTCTTGAAATGATCACTAGATGGCTACACTACCGCACAGGATCTCACAGCTCTGCTTTTCCAGACCTTCAAACCATTTCTCTCAGCCCTCTAGTTCACAATATCTTTGGTCTGAATTGCATTTCAGCCACAAAATGCAATTTCCATATCTTCAATTTTCTTCTCAGCAGGTTGCAATATAACTCCACACCGTTCAAATTTATTGTACAAAAAAGTCGCTGGGGCTTAAACGGCATCTAACCTCTGAAGCATCTGGTATTGTCCAGCCTTGGAAACAGGATCCTGGACTGCATGCCCCTTTAGTTTGATCCAATAGAGCAACTCCCATCTTTCTGGAGTCTGTGCAGAAAGCCTTCGGAGTCAATTTGGCGCAACCCAGTATGTCTATTGACCTGGCTACGGCTGAGCAGTTTCAAAAGCCCAGAGATTTGGGATGAGCATCAGTCCATGACTCAAGCGTTCACCAGTCACCACTACAGTTTCACAGGGATTGAAGGGAGTTTCTGAATGAGGGAAAAAAATGTGCTTATTTTCCTGTTGTAAGCAAGAGCAGACTTTAGGAACAAGAAGTCACAAATACTAGAAGTTTTTGCCTGCCTCACTGCCTTTTTTCTGTCTTTCATTTAAATCAAAGACTAATGCAAATGTTAAACTTTCCATCAGAGATAATTTTTTGCAATAGTTACCAGGAGGGACCTAAAAAAGACAGAATAGTATTAATTTTTGTCATATATACTTGTGTTCTGATTCATGCAGAATAGAAACGTGCTCCTCCTCTGCTTAAAGTCCCTGTTTGTGCCTTTACACAAATCCTCCCACGTCCTTGTGAGTGGTTACATTAATGACATTTATGTAATATCACTGGGTGTTTACAGCTGCGTAGTCTGAACGTGAGTCTGGATATAAATAATGTGATGTGATCATCGTCTCCTGCGAGCAAGAGAAATGTTATCTATGTTTTACAGATGGGGGAACTGAGGTAAATGGGGGGAAGAGAAATGAAGTGAATAACTTCTCTCGCCTGCAAGCTGTGGCACCCTGCTACATTCGTGAGGGATGCAGGATGTGGACAGATGGAGAGCCAGCCCTGGGGTGCCAGCAGGCACTCGATGGTACCAGCAGCTGTGCTGTCATGGGGGCAGGAAAACAGGGCAGGGGAGCATTCTGCAGAGAGGGAGTGTGGTGAAAAGACCTGTTTTGAGAGAACCAAAACACCTGGCTGAGGAAAAAGTTGTGTGGTGTGCAGTAGAACCACCCAAAGGCCCAGAAGGGTCTAGAAGGCACTAGAATTTTTCAAGTTAGTTTTGTGCTGGATGCTCTGGAAATGCAGTATGAGAAGCAGAGCTACAGATACATTTAAACTGGCATATTTTCAATGGGAGTCCATGAAGGAGGAAAAGCATCAGAAGAGAGCTAGCAGAGCTCAGGCTGGGTCTTCCCCGGCCACATGGCCATTTGGAGCTTGCAGGCTGCTCTGGCTGGGTACCATGGAGGTGATTGCTGCTCACCAGTATCCCTGGAGGCACCCAGTAGCTTAAAAGGAACAAAGCAAACCTGCATGGCTTGCCTGCGAGTTCCCCATAGAAAATAAAGCTCCTCATTTGGCAAACATTCAGCCTATTGTAAAAGGTAAATTGAAAACAAGAAACCCCTTCATAAGTGCAGATGAGCTCTAAATTATATATTCAAAAAGAACATCTCAGCTGTTTTCTCTGAGTAGGCTGGAGAAAAGGGTGCTGTTCCTTTGGCTCTATGAGTAGGCTGGAGACAAGGGT
This sequence comes from Vireo altiloquus, assembly GCA_013396875.1. Lineage (NCBI taxonomy): Eukaryota > Metazoa > Chordata > Aves > Passeriformes > Vireonidae > Vireo > Vireo altiloquus. The sequence goes on from VZRF01007601.1 coordinate 465,328, forward strand.
GCTGTTCCTTTGGCTCTAAAAGGTGTCTCAGACATTTCAGACAATTTGGAAGACAAACTTCAAGTTGGCATGGGCTGATTTGCTCCCAAATTTTCAGAAAAATTTTAAAAACCACTATGGTTGGTGTCATCAGATATACAAATGGGTGCATTAGAGCTCCTGGGAAACATTGTGAGTTTGCAGGCAAAAGGCAGTATTAATTTCAGATAGTAATCCATAGTGACAACAGTCTGTTTTCAGAGGGCTGCTTTGCAGTCAGTGCTATTGAAATTTAGAGGCAAAGGAAGGTATTGATGGGAACCAATACCTCCAATGTAGCCATCTCTGCAAAATTCCGGATATGGTGATCAACATTGCAACAATCATTTTATTTTGTCACCACAAAGCTGTGAATCAAGAGTGGCTAATGAGATACCAGTTAATAACATGACTGTGGCCGAACTGTATGGACTGCTTTAGGCAGCAGCAGGCAATTTTGGAAATGGAGCTGGCACTTGTTTGAAGGGAAAGGTTTTAAAGGCAAAGTGGTTCTTTCTGAATCCTCTGCTTAGATGCTGCAAAAATACGGATGTGCTGGCAGCGAGGATGGCTGCTTGGCTTTCACTTTTTCTATAAGTATCTGCTCTGACCACATAACGCCTGTGAGGATGCCCAGTGAATAGGTTACATTAAAATCCTACACAGCATTTTGCAAGTAACCAGAATCCCTAGTGACTTGATGGGCACTTTGTGGTTCTTCTAAGAGACTGATGGCTATGAAGGCTCCCCCTTCTTACCTCAAGGAAATGGCAAACACAAAGTCCTGACATCGCTAAGGCAGCTAATGCAGCACTGTTCTCTACTCCACAGCTTTTCTTAGGGACTTCTTTTCCACAAGAAGACGAATAGTTTTGGCTTTCCTTTATGCAAGAGCAGAGGGGAAAATAATCTTGGCTGGGAGCGTGGCCTAAGGCTCTAATAACCCCTTGTCGCCTCTGGGGCTGTTCTACATTGAGATTTTCCCAGCAACTCTGCCCTTTCATAATTCACAGGATACGCCCCAGCTCACAAACCATTTTGCTGAGAGGTTGAGGCCAGCTCTGCACCACAAAAGTTGTTGGCAATCATCTGTGCAGGAATGCGCTCGTCCCTGAGGCCCTAAAGCTGACCTTCCCTCCCGCAGCCCCAAGGAGGAGGATGTGTACCCGTGCCCCTGCAGTGTGACAAACCCTATCCCAGCACAGGGGCTGGGCAATGCTCCAAGTATCTCAGGGAACAAAAATTTAGTTTTTAGTCTCTATTCCACCCCAGAGCCTCCTGTGGATTTCTTACAGCAGCAACTTGGCCTTAAAAACTGCCAATGCGTAACACAGCGTTTCATGTACTGCACACTAGACAATTACTGTGGGAAGGCTGCTTTGTATAAGCAGAGTTGCAGAAATTTTACCACAGTAGTCAGTTTTCTAGCCAGAGACAGCTCCTTCCTTGTCCTGTATTAGACTTTTCCATCCAAATCTCAGGCATTTTCTTTCACTGGGGTTTAACTTTATTCAGCCTCCATTTTGAAATTAACCAGAAAGTTAATGACAGAATTAAACAAACTTCTTTCAGTTTTTTTACTCCCCAAACTCAAAGATAAAAGAGGTGCTGAATGAATTTGGTGGTCACAAACATATGATGCAGCCTTTACCAAGATTGTGCTTAAACCCAACTTGAAAGAGAGACTTTTGGAACCATAAAATACTTTTATCTGTAGGATTGAAATTGGGTTAGCAATTTCCTCAAAGAACAGAAGAAAACTGACTGCTCTGGGTCATGCAGTGTGCTTGCATGCCTTTGAAGTAGTCTTTTTAAAATTAATGTCCCAATGCACAGTTAAACTTGCTGCTGTTTTTTTTTTCTTTTTTTGACACTAAGAGGTCATTGGAGTCAGTAAGGTTATTTTTCATCTTGTTGGATAACCGGAGGATGGTGATGGAAGCTGGGAAGTGCACAGGTCCCCATCAGCACCAGACAGGGAGTTTCAGAGGTGCAGTCCCAAGCCCTCATTCAGGCCTCGGTTATGCGTGAGCTGTTCCTGGTTCTGGCCGCAGTCACTGCTGCAGATTTATGTTGTTGTTCTTTCTCTGCTCATTACAATTTTCCAAGGGGAAAAGGCATTCATCAGCTCTGACATCAGGCAAAATGTTATGAGAGTTGTTACCCAAGTCTGTTCGGCAGTGAGAGCCCCAAGAAAATTATTGCAACTCACTCTGCCCACATGGGCCGTGGTAAATGTGTTAAGAAGCGTGAGGCTTGAAGTAATTACAAGCAGGAAGTAATTAGCTAACTCCAGCCTCCACGAGGCAATGTGGTTCTGATGATTTAACTTGGAACTGGTGGGCAGGACTCCTAGATCAGAGCTGGGTCCTGCTAATAGCTGTGGGTAAGTGATTTAAATCATCTATTTTGATCCCTTTGAGAAGGGCATGTAACAGTTGTGGTTTCTGGAGGAATGGGTACCGGTCTCTGATCTCCCTCTCTTATTGGAGGGGTACGCTAGTGAAAGACAGCAGAGGATAAGCCTTTAAGTATTGCAAACAGTGCCTGAGGGAAACTAAAAGTGAAAAATACTAAAAACCAAAAGCATTCAGCAATGCTTGGAGGTAATGATTTTTAGCAGATGTACACCATCTCAACCTGAGTAACTTCTTTTTTATGTTCACTTGTTGTTTGTTCACTTCTAATCTGGGTATTTCGAACCCTCTATGTCAAAGTCAGCTTGTGTTACGCCCATGTGCAGCACCTGCTACTGTGTATTGAGTTTGTACTGTACTGTCTTGTACTTAAAAATTGGTCTTCCTGTCCATGCTCTGGCAAATGATTCTGGACTGCCTGGTCTTATTTGGGCTGCTGCTACTCTGATATGGCATTCCTTTGCTCTTTCTCATTTTCACCTGCACTGCAGTCCAAGTAAGCTGTTACGTATAACTGAGATAGGGCAGGGGTTATCATTGTCTTCCTCTGAGTACACAGATGCATTCTGACTCCTCCTAATTCCCAAGGCCAGGATGTCAATAAAAATTTGAAACACTATGGCATCATATTATCTCACCTTCAATACAATCCTAACACAGAGCCTGTGGCCTTGGGTACATGGTAGAGGAGTTTTTATGACTGTGTTCAGTGGCTTTATAATGGTATATGATGATTGTGCTGTCAATACCTAGCCATAACCTCTGCCTGCTGTACGGATTGTTCTGCTCCCTTAACTGCTGCTTTCCAGCCCTGAGCCCTAAATTTTAAATCTATGTGAGAAATAATGTGTGTTTGCAAAATTAAGTCTTATATTCCTCTCATTATTAATCATCCCTTCCCTGGCAGCTCCTGATTGTGGCTTCATGTTGTATTAGCATAAATGCAGTGCTTGAGATCCACCCCCACCTCGTCCTTTTCTTCCTCTGATTCCTTTTGTAACTTGTAGGCTAAGAAGGGCCATTCAGTCAGAAGGTGTCAGGTGTGAAGTGGTGGCATTTAACAAGAAAAGAAAAACCAGAAAAGACTCCATGAACAATGCGTTTATTAGACTGTTTCATGTTAAGAGGGAAGGATAGGGTTTTCAGAGAGAGGAGAAGAAAAATTACGGAGCTGCGTGACTGGAGCTGAATTCAGATCGAGGTTAGGTAACTTCACAGTGTTTCTTGGGTGTTTCGGGTTTTTTTTTCCTACTCAGTACAGCACTTGAAGAAAATTTAACAGGTAAGAGAGAAATAGGCCTAAACCTAAATCCTGGTCTTAATTTATGGAATCAAGCTCTTGCTCCATGCCTAAACTTTGCATTTCATGTCTAGAGCAGAGATAGTTCGGACTTTTCCCCCCAGTTTCATCCAGTAAGAACATGATGAGTCACAGCAATGAGCTGGATGACAACATCATTTCACCATCTCAGGTGGGAGGCCAGACACCCTGGGGGCACTAATTAGTTCATGGTGGCCACAGGCAGCCTTGCTGGGGACACTTCCAGAATCTTGGGGACTCCAGCTCAGGGCAGGGCATCCCATCCAAAACTGCCCTACATCAGTCTCTCTCTGCAGGCAGAGACCAGACTGTCTCCAGCCTGGTCTAGGACCTTTTCTCCTGGATGGATCTTGGACACACAGTGCTGTAGGGTCCAGCTCCAGCCTTGCCTCCAGCCTTGTCTGCAGCTGCTCCTAGTTGTACCTGGACCTGATCTTGTATCACTTTAGATTCACAAACGTCTTTATCAGAAGTTTTCAAGGGAAAACTTCAACAACTTTTTCCTGATTTTCTTATTCTTCTTTGTTTCATTTCCTTTGGGGGGAAAAAAAACCATCCCCCCACCCCCCCCAAAAAAAAAGAAAAAGAAAAAAACATCAACAAACAAGAAAGGGGGAATTATGATGAAAAGGAAACTAGTTTCGGTTGGGAAAAGAAAGGGAGAGCATAACTACTACTGATGCCTTAAATGGCTACCTAGAAACAGAGACTGGGCAGGAATCAAGGAATAAAGGAGGTATTTATTTGAAAGCCCTTCAGATATACACTTTGGGCTCCAGAGGGTCCTGCCTCAGTGGATCCCAAAATGGACGACAGGTCACGAGTTCTTCACACTTTTATATCAGCATAAATTCACCAACCAGAACCCAGCCAAGGATGGAATTTCCCCAAGCTTGCCTCCCTCTCCCCAAGATGATGGTTTACAGTTCTTGGGCCTAGGACAGTCTGGGTGTCCTTGGAGAGCAAGCTGGAGAGGCTTTGTTATGTCTGTCTTAGCATGAGAGAACAGCACTTAACAAGCTACAGGAAAGTTCAGAGTTACACTAGCAGTACAGGATTTGAAAAATATAAAAGTTAAAACCTAAGGCATCACTACTATTGTTTAGCTGTATCTTTTCTAAAGAAAAAAAAAATCTGAAAAAGAGCCAAACCCTATACATGCCCAGAAAAGAATCTGTATTGCTTTAAAATGTCCATTTGGCAAAAGCTTTCATTTTCATCAGCTTTGTTATTGAAAGATGGAGTCTGCTGGTAAAAGCCTATTTTCTGGTATGATAGGCTTGAAATAGGGATGGAAAGTCATATTACCATTTGATAAATTAAAATCTTAGAGATGGAATAATGATGTATGTGTAGAAGTCATGAGCATCTTAGAAAATATTAAGAGTTTAGGTATTCTAGCCTGCAGCTTGAAACAGTTTTTGTTAGTCCAAAGCTGGGAACAAAAATGCTTTTTTCAAGGGTGGTTTGTTTGCTGCATGCTTGATGGCTAGTTCTGTCTTTTTGGTTTATTAGACTTTATGGAGTCTATTGGAATTTTTTTAGACTTTCATTTTCCTTGGAATATTTCTTTTTATTTGTGTTAGCAATAAGTGCATTATCTTTAGTGTGATGTAGTGTTTTTCTTTATTAGATAGCCATATTATCCTTTGTATGACAATGCTATTTGCGTGGCATTAGCTGCTATAAGGCTTGGGTCTGAGGTCTCCTAGCTCAGCTCCTGCAAGCACGAACATGTAGAGAATGGGCTGGTTATGCAAAGAGTCCATGAACCAGATGGGCAGGGGAGAGGAAGGGGCAGCCCTGAGAGATGAAGCCCTTGGCTGCAGCCAGCACTGTGGGTCATCGTCAACAGCTGGACGAGCCTGGAGCTGGGGGACTTGCTCCACAGTCAGGAGCAGCCCAGTAGCTCGGTGAATCCTGAACTGACTGAACTGAAGGAAAAGTACTTTTCCCCATGCATCAAAAAAAAAATATATTTCAACATAAAACAACTGTTTTATCTCGTGCACCTGATGGCATTCACCTTGATGAATATGGGTTGTAAGTGTATTGTGTGTTGGTGGATAGAGGTGTGAGTTAGCCTGAAATGAGCTTTCTCTAAGTGTGCATGCAACCAGTTTTGGTTGCACAAAGCTCTGGGAGAGCCAGCCCAGGCCTCTGTGCTGAGACAGGAACAATTTACTGCTGTATGGGCGCACTCCATGTGTCTGCAAGGGCTTGCAGAGGGTTTAACTAAACTATTCAAGCCCTGAGCAGGTAAAAATGACTTTCTATCAAGGATTATCAGTTAAACTCTCAGTGGCTTCTTGCTCATCACTTTGTTATTCTCAGAGATGAGGTCAAGAGGAACGATGAAGTGTGATGAGAGAATAATCCATTTGCTTCTGCTAAAATATGCCTAACGGAGCAAAAGGGAAATGGGCTATTCTAAAGATAGGGAAATAACCTAGCAAAAGAAAGATGGTTTCATAAATACTATTGCTGAGGAAGCAGAAACTGTATTATTAAAAGAATTATTCTTTTGACCTCTAAATAATTCCAAGTCTATAAAAGGCAGAATTTTGTCAATAAATGAGTGTCATTAAGACAGATCCATACAGAAAAAAAGATCATAAATCAAAAGGAGGAGGGGTGCTGTATTACAGCACAGCTACAAATTGCTGTTCTGCTCATTTCTGCATTGTTAGCAACATGCTGATAAATATGAAATGGGCACAAAATGTCTGTAGCAATTTCATCAGCAAAATTGTCCAGCTTTTGAAAATAGATGGAGCAGGTGGCATTAGCTGAACACAGCCCTGAAGGAAAAGACAGTTTAGGTCTCATCTTTGATGAGGGTCCCCACAGAACACTGAATTATTTCCATTGAACTTACTTTCCTTGCACCTTGCTTCCAGGAGCACTCCAGTGAGGGCTCATTAGAGTGAAGTGGCAAAGCATGGTGGTGGTGATATTGTTTAAATGTTGCACCTGACTAATTCCAGGATTTCCAGGCACAACCTGGGTGCTTAGGAGCAGAACTAGAATGTTTGGGGGTGATAAGCCACTAAGTGGAAAAATAAAGAAAGAGACTAAACCTCAGTACACACACTGCTCCAAGCCTCTTGAGTATTTTCCAGAGCTTAAAAAACAAGGCAGAAGGTGGTAGCTAACACTCTCAGACTGCTGCTCTTATCTTATCTAACATCTTTTGAACAATATTTAACATAACATGCCACCTCAGTGGGTAAAAGAAAATAACTTTGCTAAGGGAAAGTGAGAGACGAGGCAGGAAAATGGTATGCAAAGCTCACGGAATAGGAGGGAAGGAGGGAGACTAGATAAACTCTGATACACTCTGAATTCAAGTGTCCAGCCTAGGCTCAGAGACATACTGAGGGCAAATGTGCTTACAGAAGGCATTTTTCCACAGCTGACAGAGACAGAGGGACAGATGTCTTGCAGTGTGCCTTATTCTCTCTGGAACTCAAACCCAAGTAACACTGGAGTTAACTCAGCAAGGCAGTGGCTAATGCTGGATGATGTCCTGGGCCTCCTGGCCTCAACATCCTGACCTCTACTCTGTCCCAGTTTTCCTGCTGGCCGTGTGTGGAAGAGGTGCCCAATTACACTGGCATGGGGCAGAGGGGAAGAGGACCCAGCCAGCAGCAGGGTGCTGGGGGAAGAAGTACTGCCACGTTCATGGGCAATGATAGTAAGAGAAGAGGTGAGGATGAGGGCAGAAAGGGACATGTGATGCAGGGCCTGGGGGGTCACAGTGGGGAGTGGTTGAGAGGTTCTGAAGTGGCAGGGAATGGAGACAGACAAAAAATGTGCCCTAAGGAGAAGTAATGTACTTTGTTTAGCAAAGAGCTTGGACTAGAGAAAAGTACGGCTTTCCCCCAGCCTGCCAGCCTGCCAGATAACATTTGTCCAATGATTTGGGACCAGAGCACAGCAGCAAGATAAAGATGATATCATCTTCCATTATTAAATCCTGATGGAGGGTTTCTTAAATGCAGTCGTTTCAGACAAATGTGTTATTTTTTCTCTTGACGTGTGAGATAGTGAAAAAGTAGGACTTTCTCTTCCGAGTTTAGATTGTGGTTTGTCACTGATTAGAGGAAACAGAACTTCTCTTCACTCAGTGGCTCTGAGCCATCTTCATGAAGCTGGTGCAGTAAACACACGCTGACAGTAGGAATTAATGTTATAATCATATCAGGACTGTGAACCGTAACTTGTTGATGAAGTTGTGAGAAGTGCACTTACCAGATATAGAATGTATGCAGAGCATTTGATGCATTAAATGTCAGATCCTCACAGCCTACATTCCAGAAATAAAAAAGGATAATTAATTTCCATACGTCTTGGCACACTCCATTAGAACAGTGACAGCAGAAGCAAATGCTTTTACAAGTAGTTGCTGAAAAAGTCTATTGAATTTTGGGAATAGGAACAGCAATTCAGGGTCAGTCTAAAAGTTCATCTCCCTCAGTATTTTCTCTCTATAATGTCAAGTAGCAGAGATTTAGGGAAAACAAGAGAAATGAGGGAGCACAGGGTGATTTTTCCTTGATCTTGTCCTACCTTCTAGCAGTTTGTAGTTTATGGACTTAATATATTTTCATCACAAATTTAGGAGCCGGTGTTGAACCTATTTTTTTATTTGTCTAACCATTTTATTTTTAACCTAGTTTTATTTTTGGCATCAGCAATGTCTCAGATCAGTGAATTTCACACTTATGTATACATGTGTGAAAGAGCAATTCCTTGTGTCTCTTTTTAAACCTGCCACCTGATAATTTCCCCAGCTCCCTCCTACTCCTTCCATGGTGATATATTATGAGATTGAATAACAGTCCCTTGTTCACCTTCTCCAGACTGCTCGCTAAGACCCTGAGATAGTTTGTTTCCAAGTTGAAATGCTGTACTTCACGTACCATGTCTTCTCCTGTGTCTCATCACAACATTTCAGTACTTCCTGTGGTAAGCAAGGAAGAGCTGAACTTCAAACCCGTTTCTTCCCAGAACTGCTCCCATCTGATGGATAGCAGCCATTCCCACTTGCACCAGTGGTTCTCTTCCCACAACCTCCACCTGAAGATGGTTGTCTTGTTCTTACCTGGCAGCGCATCTACCTTTCAGGACAAGCCTTTTCACTTAGGAAGTCCTCATTCTTCACTTGAGTTCTTTTGAAGCAGAGGAGATTTCCCCTCCTGGAAACTATTCTTTTGAACACGAACAAACCTGGAGCAGTATTGGGTAAGCAAGGCACTTATTCTTTCTCATTTCAGCCTCTGGAGAATGAATGAAGTCAGTCAGCACAGCTGTGCTAACCTGCCTCAGGAAAGGGCTTCTCTTTTACAGAGAAGAGGGAGGAATGCCAAAAAGACACAGAGATATTGGTAAGACGCAAAGAGCGTCTAAAAATCTAGAAATGTGCCTGGCTCAGGAAATTCCTGAACCAAGCATAGTGCATGGGAGAGTGCTCAGGGAAAGTTTTGGGGCCAGTTCCTAAACCCCTTTTTTAGATTAATGCTTTTGGTCAGAGTTGGAGATAAAGTACTAGGCTAAATGGACTTCTGATCCCAACTCCTGGAGCTGCTTTTACTCTTAAGACACGGATAGATCATCCAGGAAGTCATGTTGAGCAGATGGGCCATTGCACTGGAGTGGATGCAGCCCTGCTGGGTACAGATGGGAGAAAGGGTTAGGGAGGGAGTGAGGGTGTTGAGGACTTTCCCTCCTCTAGAAAAGCTGTGTTAGCATGGTAAAACACCTGTTGCATATGAGATATTCCCTGCTGTGATATTTACTGGGATGGTATTTGGCCTCAGTTGTCCCCAGCACCGATTGGATTCCTCCCTTTCAGGCTTGAGCGGTTTCTTCTGCTGCGTTTGTGCACCACCCAAGTGAGAGGAGACTGGCTGAACCTCAGGGTGCTGCTGCATGACTCACTGCTGATCTGCTCCTGAGGAGTCTCGCCCCACTTTCCTTCTCTTCTTGCTTGTAAATGTGGCTAAGACTGCTTGAGCTGGAAAACCTGAAGAACTCATACTGAGGTGCATGAAATCTGTTTTCTCTGATGTAATCAGTTTCAAAAACTTCTGTTCTTAAAGAAAATGGCAATGCCCAAAATATGGTTAACGGTTCTTCTGGAACTTATTTGAAGACAGGTTTTCAGGAGCATAGAAACATTCCTTGGGCTCTAGTAACAAATACATCTGACACCTTTCTAAATGTTTCTCTCATGGTAGCCCTTGTGATTTCAAGAAGTTTGACAAATAGCCTATGTGTCTCAGGCCCACGCAAGAGTTGCTACATCATGGCTTTCATTACCCTTTTACAAACATAATTAAAATATAAAGCCACAGTCTACTCTTACTATGCCAGGGTTTGGGTTGTGGAACTGAATGAATGGTCGCCAGAACCATTTTATTACATGGGGATAGGTAAGTTAATTGAATGAAAACAAAAAATTCTATGATGAAGACTCTTCACATATATCACCATCATATTTGTATTTGTACAAATATTACATTTGTAGCTTTACAAAGATAAACCATTAAAGAAATAAGCAAGGGAAAAATCTGTGCTTACATACTGAACGCAGGATCTTTAGGCAAAAAAGCTTGAAAGGGTTATTAGTATTTCAGGATCAGCCTTCTGTGTTCTGCAAGGGTTAATTACTAGTGACAAAATTAATTGCTTTTATCAGAATTATTATAAACTGTGGAAGGTGGTGGAAGTGAGGGCCGGAGAAGCAGGAGGGGAGGAGGGCATAGTTACATTGAAGCTAAAACTCTCTTTGCAAGTATTAGCATTTCAGTGGGTCATCAGACCTCTGAATTGGATCCTGAACTTTGATGGTTTTTGAACCTGTCTAGGTTTCTGTAAGTGAGCAAATCTACCTGAGGTTGTGTTGTGCCGTAAATTACATCTACAAATAATGTTCCTCTCTGTGCACATTACATCTCGAGCAGATGTAACATTTCAGGTGTGTTTCACAGCATAAAACAGGTCAAAGCCTGGAAAATGCACCTTATCAGGGGGTTTCCTTGATAACTGGTGATGGACGCCTTTGTTCTGGTGTCAAAAATCATTGTCTATCTTCTTATCACACCTCTCTGGTACAGATTTGAAAGCCATCAACAGGACAAACGGGGAACTTTGCTAGATTCTACCTCATAGCACACTTCATTTAGAAATGTTAAAATAATCTCCTTAAATATTCCTATTTGAGTTGTATGTTCTGTGGGAACGGATGCTTTAGGTTTTAACTTTTATAATTTTCAAATCCTGTACTGCTTAGTATGTAACTCTGAAACTTCATACAGCCTGTTTAGCTACTGTTCCCTCACACTGATTAGACATAACAAATCTTCTCTGCGCCTGAACTCAAGGGCACCTTGTTGTCTCAGGCCTCAAAATATGTAAACTAAAAGCTTCCGACAGGAGGAGCAAACCTGGGGTAACTACACCACTACCTGAAATTATAATTGGAGAATTAACCCTGATATGCAAATGGACCAAATTTATAGAAGTGCAAAAACCCCGTGACCAGGGGTTCTTCTTGGGTGTAGCCTCTTGACTGCCCAAGGTGTACCTTTGAAGGTCCTTCAAATACATATTTGCTTTTATTCTCTTAATCTTTTCCAGGTTCAGTTTTCAGGTAGCCACTTCAAGGAATCAGAACCTCATTGAATTACAGAATTTGAAGCAGCATCTTGCTTTTCTTGACCTTCAGACTCTATTTTGGAAAGCTACCCTTTCTGTGAATTTACCCTTCTAGTTTTCTGTGTTTAGCTACGGAATATTTTCAAGATTACAGGTAGCTTATTCCTAAACTGTAAACATATTTGGGGCAATAGAGAAAATGTCAAGTTGTTTGAGGTATGGTATGTATCATTATGAACTCCTCCTTGGACTGGTTGTTAGAGCTGTTTCTTACCTTCTCAGAGAGTAGGCATAGCTATGCCTAGATTCAGCTTCAAGACAAATTAACTGGCATTGGAAATGACATTCCCTTTGTGTTTCGTTACTCTCTTTTTGTTTATGTACGTGGTACTGTGGAAATTGCTAAGGTATCTTACATGCCAGAAATGAATACACAAAGTAGCTTATTCTGAAGTAGCTTGACTGGTGTCAGTACAGTTGAGCTGGAAATGAGTATGATGCATTATATTCCTTTCTGTAAGTGATGGAGCAAGAGCTTACTCCAGATGTGCTTAAGTGATGGAGCAAATATCTCAACCGTGCTCCGCTGTTGCTGCGAGTTGCTCTTGCTGCGGTGGGAAGGGAAGGTGCTCACACCCAGGGCCTTGGCTCTGCTCTGTGCAGAACTGTCGCACAGTGCTCCCTGCCCGGGCCTCCATAGCACTTGCCTGAAGCCAGGATTATTTGCCATTTGCATCTTTCTAGCTCATGGAAGGTGCCTTGCAGCCATTCCTGAGTGCCTGGGGTTGGTACCAGAAGAAAGCCATTCAGGTTGATTTCTTCTTAAATGAACTATTGTGCACACTTACCTTGGTAGCAGTTCGTGTCAATAGTGGATTTGAGTAGTGGATTAAAGGGCGCCGGGCACATAAATACTCTCTCTCTCAAATGCCTTCTCAGCAGATGATTGATGAAGTATGAAGGAGTGATTGGAAAGCCTATAAACTGTTTTTTTCTTTTATTCCTTGCCTACCTCCCTCTGCTTCCAGCAGTGTTTTCATGCCTTTCTTACTGAAAGACTAGTTTTTCATGACTTGCACTCTTTAGGTTTTTCAGAAACTTTTGGCAGAAAGATGAACACCCACAAGGAGCAGCCGTGGGACAAATGCACCCGTCAGGAAAGAAGCATTGAGAGGACTGCTGCAGGATTTTTCTTTTTTTTTCTTTCCTTACATTTTTTCTCCTCCCAGCATGCTTGTGCAATGTCTTTCTACATCTAAGGCATCACAAGTGAAATTTTGGCTGATGTTTTTCTAGCATCCACATGGGACACTGGCACAAGGCCATTTATTGCTCCAAGGTGCTGAATAACCTTGTCTAATTTCTGTTCTCTGGCCTCTGAGGGAAACTTCCCTCCATCCACATTTTCAGCTGTGAGTTTATAGGTGGATGACCTCATACTACTCCATGTTTACATGTGGATAAATATATCTGAACACTTCAGTTTTTGGTCTGAAAAAGTCAATATGTATAGCCTGATATTAAAACATGTCTAATGATTTCTTGCACAGATACCCACAGAAAAATATTGAACATCTGTACTCCAAAAAATTATCTTTTAGATATTTAAGGCAAAGAACAGCTGTACTACAAATTAGGTGACTCCATGAAAAATGAGTGCCTCAGTTGGAGTCTGTATAGATCCTGTACCTCGGTTAGGGTGATCCCAGGTAAAAATACAGGCTGGACAGAGAATGGACTGAGAGCAGCGCTGAGGAGAAGGACTTGGAGGTGTTGGTGGATGAGCTCTGTAGAGCACCTGGCAATGTGCATTTGCAACCCAGAAAGTCAACAGTGTCCTGGGCTGCAACTAAAGCAGCATAACCAGCAGGGTGAGGAAGGGGATTGTACCCCTCTGCTCTCTTCTAGTAAGACCCCACCTGAAGTGCTGTGTCCAGCTCTGGGGCCACCAGAATAAGAAGGACATGGACCTGTTGGAGCAAGTCCAGATGAGGTCACAAAGATGATCAGGGGGATGGAACATCTCTCTTATGGAGCCAGACTGAGAGAGTTGGGTCTGTTCAGCCTGGGGAAGAGAAGACAGCCTCTGAGGAGAGGATCTGAGGATCCTTTACAGGATCCTTCCAGGACTTAAAGGAAGCCTGCAAGAAAGCTGGAGAGGGACTTTTCACAAGGGCATGTAGTGATAGGACAGGAGGGAATGGCTTTAAACTGAAAGAGGGTAGATTTGGACTTGATATTAGGAAGAAACCCCTTACTGTGAGGGTGGTAAAACAGTGGAACCGGTTGCCTAGAGAAGCTGTAGATGTCCCATCCCCAGGATGGGGCTTTAAGTTACCTGCTCTAGTGAAAGTTGTCCCTGCCCATATTGGGGGCATTGGAACTAGATGATCTTTAAGGTCCCTTCCAACCCAAACCATTTCATGGTTCTATGAAACATTGACTTACTTTTGGAAAGTCTGAAAAGTGACAGCAAATTCTTTCTCTCCCTCCAGAGGAAGTCCCTCTCACAGATCATGACCCCAGCAGTTGGTGTCTACATCAGAAGTGCTCCAGAATTTCTTTCTGTGAGAGCCACATTACAAATGATAAAGCACCTGACTTGTCACCAGACACCACTACAAACAGGGAGAGCAGCCGACTGGCAGAAGGATGTGGCTCTGTCACCTCCTCCCCGCAGTACACAACATGCATTTGCATTTACATTTTCTTTGGACAGAGTTTGTTTATCCATTCAGGAAACGCAAATCATTTCTCTGTTGTAGATACCCCTTCACCAGGCTATTTTCCCTGTTTTCTGGAAAATGGAGGGCTGGCTGAGCTTGTGGGAATCCAGTTATCCCACTAATACTGGCTTCTACCTTGGAATACTCAAACTGTTGTTGATGCTCTTCAAGTTTTGCTCCACGTGTATGATCTACATGATCAACTGCACAGCTCCACTCTCTGTTAGGAGGAGTTCTTTCAGTAATTAACTCAATTAGAGTCTAAGTAGTCCCAAGCCTACAGTGAAGACATTTTGCCATTAGAATATTTCTAAAAACACTTTTTCAATTATTAGGGATATTTAACTTTATTTGAACAGCTGTAGTACTGACATGACTGGGGTTCAAAAGTGTATATTTGGCAAAAAGTCATCCTTCCTTTAATTGCAAATTAGTGTAAATCTAGCCTTCATAAAGCCACAAAGCAAGAAGATGTCAAAGACTATTACACTGCGGTGTGTTAGATTGGTGCATGAAACATTCAGTAAAGGCTCATCTCAATTATAGCAGGGCAATAGACAGTTTGTGTTTTTTTTAAAATGGCTGGAAGGGGAGTTTGAGATGGCAATTAATATCCTATTCCCTGTCTTCCAATAGCATGGTCCAAACATCTTGTCTCACTGATGGAAAATATATGTGCTTGTTTGCTCTTATTCAAACAATATTAAGCCATGGTGTGGATTAAAATATAAATGAAATTGAGAGTAGGGGATAAATACAGACAAACAAGTGAACTTGTGTCTGCATTTATATGTCCCATGTCCACTTTGTGTTACTATTGTCCTAAAAGAAATATCAAAGTTCTTTATGAACTTGAGCAGAGCTAGCTAGCTATGTCATTATTTTTGTCTGGAAATACTTTGCCAAAATACTGAGCTTAAATCAGGCCGACTAGATGTTTACCGTCTCTAAAAACCTGGTGGAGGTGAGATGGATGAAAAAGGGTGAGGGCTGGAGGCCATGCACTGTTAAAAATGTAATTAACTTAATGATGTGGCAAATATTTCAGACTTTTTTTCCTCTGATTTGACAAAGCTGTACTTGGTCTTTCAGAACATGCACATTTTTATCAACAAAGCTTTGACAGTTTGGAGTTACAAGAGAGTGCACCCCTTTTCCTCATTAAATATGCTCTTTTGTATAACATTTCTATAGAACCTTGAGAATTTTTCAACCTCTTTCATACTTGGTGTTTATTTAATGTCCTCCTTTTGTCTATGTGGTGTCAAAACTTAATTCAAAATTATGTCTGAATACTTATAATTCTTACTTAATCAGCTTGTAGGTCTCCGTGTTAACTTGCTTGACTAAAATGATTTTTCCCAAGTAGTTAAATGTCGACCTGCTTGAATTGTTTATTAAACTTTTCCTGGATATGTTTTATTTCAAAACAAGGTGGAAATTTCTCAAGACTGAAACTTTTCCCAGTTTTTGATTAACCTCCCCTCAAATTTCAACAAAGCCACTCTTTCTGCATGTCATTTCAAAAGTTCCTTTTGGATTTTTCTGTACAAAAGCATGTTTTTTATTTGCAAGTCAGCTTTACTTCAAAGGCTGTAGGAAAATCTCTCGGAAGCCACAGTTCTGTGAGTTGGTCAGCAGATTTGCATAACAGGGACTTTTGTCCCCTGGGCGGGGGGAAGATTTTTTCTTCTTTAGACCTGTGAAGTGCATTAGACACTCAGGGTGTTTTTTTCCCTAAAAATTCTGTATATGTCAAAGCGTGAGAGAAAAAGACCAATTGAATGTCAGAGGCTGGATCGAGCTATGTTAGCTCTAGGCTTGCAATGTGGAGTCAGAAAATTACAGCCCTGAATGGCAGAAGGATGTGAAGGGTGGAAGGCAGCAGCTGTGCCAAAGGGAAACATGCAGCGGTGTCCCACCTACACTTGCCCTTGGTAGCTCCATGAGGGAAGAGCTCTTCCACACCTTCCTTCTTGTTATCTTAGCTCTCATTTCTGGACACGATGACCCCAGAGTGACATGAAACCAGAGAGAAAAATGGTATGAACAAATTAATGCTTCTAAATTACCTTTGATACTGTATTGTTAACTTGGCAACAAAATGAGTTTGGAATAGATCCCGGAAATTTTAATTGCTTGAGGCAATCACCTTGGTTATTAAGTCACTGGGGAGGATTCATCTTTGGGAATAATACAGCAATGAGGGGATGCAAATCCGTCACTGGTAGGTGAAATAATTCTTATGTATAAACCATTTATTACTTTCCTTTGAGTGCTACAACCAAAGTCATCACCATAAACTTGGTGACAGCAGCTAATCTTAGGTAATCTTTCTCATAAGTTGCTCTGTGTTATAAAGAGGTGTAAGAGGGCCAACAAACTCACAACATGAGAGAGCACATGCCCTTAAGGATTGGCACTACATATAGGAAGAAGGGAAATTAGCAACTGATTAATGAACTGACAGGGTGCCTGTCAATAAGGGAAACAAGACGCAGGTGTCTACATTCACTATATGATCCCATTTCCGAAAGTATGAACAATTTAACCAATACCTGTGTTAGTAAGATAGAGTCTGGTGTCTTGTGTTACGGAGCTTGTACAGCTGTAGAGCACATTTAGAGCAAAATACCTCTACAAGAGGGAGACAAGATATTTCAAGGACTGCATTAGAAAGTCTGCTAGATGCCTAGTCTGAGTGGTATTACATAAGCCATAAAAATAAATGGATAAATTGGATACATTTACAGAGAGACATCCTAAGCATTATCATTTTTAAGTGTCTGCCACTTGGCAAGCTATTGATCTCTATTTTTTTTTCCTTTTGTGAAAAGCATGGAAACTCATCTCAGTTTTCACTTGCTATAAACTGGAGTTGTTCTGTGAAAGCCAGAGGGTCTCAAGCAATTTACAACAGCTGAGGAACTGTGTTTTAAGAAAGAAGACAACTTCAGAGTACCTCTCAGGACAAGAATAAAAACTGTCAGTAGTCTCTACCTCTTCCTGTAAGGGTTGTGAGTTTGTGGAATACAGTGCAGTATTGGTGACCCTGACCCACACCTGCTTTGGCTAGTCTGAATGTGAGCAGGATGAGGTATTCCAGCTTTTCAACTTCTCTAATGCCTGAGGCATTTTACAAGAGACATCTCAGTAAATGAGATTATCCCAAGGCAATAGTGCAACCAGGTGAGCCCTGCCCCGTGCAGTCTGCCTGAACCAGTGTACCAGGCACACTTCACATGAAAGTCAGTCTCAAAGTAGTTGTAGTTGAGAATTATAAGGGCATTGCCAAGACATGCAGACATGAAGTTAGAAAAGCAAAAGCTCTTCTTCACTTGAAATTGGCCAGAGGCCTTATAACCTACAAGAATGAGTTCTTAAGGTACGTAAACAACAAGGAGAAGCAGAAGGAAAATATTGGCCTTCTGTCAAATAAGAGAGGTCAATTTTTTCCCAACAATGCTGAAAAGGTAGGTTCTCAACACATCTTCCATCTCTGGCTTTACCAGCATTATTGTTTTGATAACGAAATACAGGTTGATGCAAACGCAGACATACCATCAGTGAAAGAAGAGTTGGTGTGTGAATAGGAGCTTGATGGGCCCTGACATTATCCATCCAAGAGCATTATCCAACCAGAAAGCTGCTTGACATCATTGTGAGGCCACTCTCCATAATTGTTGAGAAATCTGGAGACTGGGGGATATCCCAGAAGACCAGAAGAAGGCTGATATTACCCCCCTCTACAAGGCAGTTGTAGAGGATGATCAAGGCATTTATAGGTCCCTCAATCTTACCTAAGACCCTGAGAAAGTTATGGAATGAATCACAAAATCACAGAATTGTTAGGGTTGGAAGGGACCTCTGGAGATCATCCAGTCCAACTCCTCTGCCAAGGCAGGGTTACCTAGAGCAGGTTACACAGTAATATGTCCAGGTAGGTTTGGAATGGCTCCACAGAGGAAGATTCCACAGGTTGCTCTGGGCAACCTATTCTGGTGCTCTGCCATCCTCTGTTGCCATCCCAGGTTGGGAGCAAGCTGGGGAACTTCTGGGGAACTTCTTCTTGGGTTGAAAATCATCTGCACCTTTTGCTCCCCCCGGGCTGCCAGGGCTAAACCCTCGGGCAGTCCGAGAAGGCCTTACCCGGAAACAGTTGGTTCCCATAGCAACACTCCTTGTCAGTTTGGCAGTCTGCTCTCTCCACACTCTTTCTCTCCTCCCCCTGCTCTCTCTACATGTACTTACCACCCCCATTTCCCACCTCCTCCCTACCACTCTCCACCTCTCCCCCCACCTATGGGGCGGAGAGCCCTTATCAATCTCCCTAGTCCTTGCCCTTTTCCCCAGAACCTTCAACCTCACTCAGTCCCCAATTGGTCCCCAGAATTGTATCCCTCCCCTGTTGCCCTAGGACTGGTTAATGTCTTGTCAATCTAACCCNGCAAGCACCGCACGCCTGCAATCCTCAACATAAAATTTTAGTTTATGACCACTGCTCCTCACCCTGTTGCTGGGCACCACTGAAAAGAGTCTGTCACCATCCTCTTACCACCCACCTTTGAGACGTTTATATGCATTGATGAAATCCTTTCTCAGTCTTCTGTTGTCCAGACAAAACATCCCCAGCTCCCTCAGCCTCACTTCATTAGAGAGATGCTCCAGACCTCTCATCATCTTTGTGGCCTCCACTGGTCCCTCTCCAGTAGCTCCTTGCCTTTCTTGTCCTGAGGAGCCCAGAACAGGACACAGCACTCCAGATGTGGTCTCACTAGGGTTGAGTAGAGGGGCAGGATCACCTCCCTCCACCTGCTGGCCACACTCTTCCCAATCCACCCCAGGGTCCCACTGGCCCTCCTGGCCACAAGGGCATTGCTGCCTCATTGTCAGCTTGTCACCCACCAAGACTCCCAGGTCCTTCCCAGCAGAGCTACTCTCCAGTAGGTCAGAGCCCAGCCTGTGCTGGGACTTGGGGTTATTCCTCCCCAGGTGCAGGACCCTGCCCTGGCTCTTGCTCAACCTTGACGGGTTTCTCTCTGCCCAACTCTCCAACCTATAAATGGCAGCACAGTCCTTGAGATGTATAAGCCACTCCCCCTAGTTTTATATCACTGGCAAATGTGCTCAGGGTACATTCTATCCCTTTGTCCAGGTGGTAGAAAAAAACGATGAATAAGGCTGGTCCCAGGATTGATCCCTGGAGAATGCCACTGACTACAGGCCTCCAATGGATTCTGCTTTGCTGATCATGACCCTCTGAACGCTGCCATTCAGCCATTCTTGATCCACCTCACTGTCCATTCATCTAACAGACATTTCCTGACGTTACCTACAGGGATGTTATGGGAGACAGTGTCAAAAGCCTTACTGAAGCTGAGGTCGATAATATCCTCTGNGAAGCTGAGGTTGATAATATCCTCTGCTCTCCCCTCATTAACCCTTCCTGTCCTTCCAGTCTGGTAGAGGACTATCAGATTGGTCAAGCATGATTTCCCTGCGTAGAATCCATGCTGACTACTTCTGATGACTTTCTTTTATATGCTTAGGGATGACCTCCAGGATGATATGTTCCATCGCCTTTCCAGGGGTGGAGGTGAGTCTGACTGGCCAGTAGTTTCCTGGG
The DNA here is from genome assembly GCA_013396875.1 of Vireo altiloquus. NCBI lineage: Eukaryota > Metazoa > Chordata > Aves > Passeriformes > Vireonidae > Vireo > Vireo altiloquus. Next base: position 485,098 of record VZRF01007601.1, read on the forward strand.
TCATCCTTCTTGCCCTTTTTGAAGATGTGAATAACACTGGTTTTCCTCAAGTTATCATTAATCTCTCCTATTCTCCATGATTTTTCAAAGATGATGGAGAGTGGCTTAACAACATCTCCCTCAGCACCCATGTGTGTATCCCATCAGGGCCCATGGGTTGATGAGTGTTAACTCTCTCTAGCCAATCTCTAACCCTCTGCAACCAAGGGGAAGTCTTCCTTTCTCCTGTCTTCTTTTCCTCCAAACGTCTATGATTCTTGACGGCTGGCACCAGCAGTAAAGACTGATTAAAGAAAGCTATAGGTAATTCTGCCTTCTCTGTGTCTTCCACCACCAGGACACACATCTGATTCAACAGTGGCCCCATATTTTCCCTAAAAATATTTTCTTCTTACTCTTGCTATTCATACAATTGTAGAAGCCCTTCTTGTGGTCCTTGATATCCCTTGCCAAGCTCAATTACAGGTGGGCTTTTACCTTCCTCCTCTTATCCCTGCATACACTGGTGAGGTTCCTGTAGTCCTCCCATGTGGCTTGTCCCTTTTCCCCCATTCCATAAATTCATTCTTCTGTTTGTGGTATACTACAATCTCCTTGCTCATCTCCTGCCACCCTTGCTTGGTTTCTTCATCATGGGTGTTGAACTTGGAGAAAGTAATGCTTGAATATTGACCATCTTTCTTGGACCTCATTTTCTAGAGCCCAAACTCATGAGATTCCTATAAGGAGTTCTTTGAAGTAGTCAAAGTTGGCTCTCTGGAAGTTCAAGGTTCTAGTCCTGCTTACTGCTTGGCTTCCTCCATGCAGGATCCTGAGTTCCACCAGCTCATGGTCACTACAGCCAAGGCTGCCCCCAGCCTTTACATCTTCCCCCAGTCCCTTCTGGTTTTGTAGTACAAGGTCCAACAACACACCTTTCTTTGTTGGTTCCTCCAACACTTGCATCAAAAAGTTATAACCAATCTGCAGGAACTACCTTGACAATTTGTGCCAGGTGATTTTTTCTCCCAACAAATATCAGGGTGGTTGAAGTCCCCCAGAAGAACCAGGACCTGTGACTCTGAGGATACTTCTAGCTGTCCATAGAAAGCCTTGTCAGCTTTTTTTCTCCTGGTAGATGACCTACAATAAACACCCACAACATCATCACTCATATTAGCCTGCCTCTTAATTCTTACCTATAAACACTCAGCTCTTTTGTCTGTCCCTGGGCTCAATACATTCCTGTTGCTTTCTCACATAAAGAGCACCTCCACCATCTCCACTCGCTGACCTGTTCTTTCTACAAACTATATAGCCATCCATGACATTCAGTCATGTGAGCTGTCCCACCATGTCTCTGTAATTGCAGTGAGACTGTGGCCCTGCGACCACACACAGATTTCTAATTCTGTTTATTCTTCATGCTGTGTGCGTTTGTGTACAGGCACTTCGGAGTGGTGATCAGGCAACTAGGTTCCCTAGAAGGGGTGTGAGAGGAAAAGTCAAAAACATGATCCAAACAAAGGAGACCCTGACGTAAGAGGAAAGGCTGAGAGAACTGGGTTTGTTCAGCCTTGAGAAAAGAAGTCTTAGGGAGACCTCATCACCATGTTTCAGCATATAAAGGTTACAAAGAAGATGGAGAATCTCTTTTTACAAGAATTCACACAGAAAAGTTGAGGGGTAATGGATATAAGTAACTTCTGGGGATGTTCTGATTAGACACAAGAGGAATATTTTTCACGATGAAAACAATCCACCATTGGAATAACCTCCCCAGGGAAGTGGTGGATTCCTCAGCATTGGACACTTTTAAGATTTGGCTGGACAAGATGCTGAGCTATCTTATCTAGACTGTGCTGCTACTGTCATTTTGCCAAGAAAGGTTGAAGCAGATAATCCTTGAGGTCCCCTTTCAATCTGATATTCTATGAATAACGGCAATTTATTTTTAGAAAATTAAGTGCGTATTCCAGGCAGAAGTCCTGGTATCCTCAGGAGTTAGTTTCTAATTTTATGTGAATAGTGCTGGCTGGAGAGCCCTTGCTTGGAAAAGTCCCTTCTCTGTAGGCAACTTGACATAAAAAGGCAACTTTTTGTAGCTTTTTTAGGGCAAGTGACTTATAAAATGCAATATGCATGAGAAAGGGAGAGAGATGAAAGCTGAATTGTAAAGAAGGAGGAGGTCCTCAAGGCCCCTGTGGTGACGTAGGGGGGAATTTACAAGGTCATATTGAACCTGCTTTAAAATGTGCTGATGTAGAGAGGATGATGGGAGCTCTTGGAGCCAACTGGGGATTGACTCACTTGTCCCTGCCTGCTGCTGCCTCCGCCTGTGAGTAATATTTGCAGCTCACCTTTTTCTTCTTTAAGCAGCTGGAATGCCTGATGCTGACTCAACTCCAGGGGATGGAAATTTAAGCCAGATTGAAGCCAGGGGTGATCTTGTTTCTGTGCATGAGGTTTTATTTTCCATTGTTTGATTAGGATCACAGCCACATCAAAAGAATTGAAGAAAAAAGAAGGCATGGTATTTGCCCTTCATGAAAGGCCTTTGGGAATTTTAGCTCTACCTGTNGGTCCTTGATATCCCTTGCCAAGCTCAATTACAGGTGGGCTTTTACCTTCCTCCTCTTATCCCTGCATACACTGGTGAGGTTCCTGTAGTCCTCCCATGTGGCTTGTCCCTTTTCCCCCATTCCATAAATTCATTCTTCTGTTTGTGGTATACTACAATCTCCTTGCTCATCTCCTGCCACCCTTGCTTGGTTTCTTCATCATGGGTGTTGAACTTGGAGAAAGTAATGCTTGAATATTGACCATCTTTCTTGGACCTCATTTTCTAGAGCCCAAACTCATGAGATTCCTATAAGGAGTTCTTTGAAGTAGTCAAAGTTGGCTCTCTGGAAGTTCAAGGTTCTAGTCCTGCTTACTGCTTGGCTTCCTCCATGCAGGATCCTGAGTTCCACCAGCTCATGGTCACTACAGCCAAGGCTGCCCCCAGCCTTTACATCTTCCCCCAGTTCCTCCTGGTTTTGTAGTACAAGGTCCAACAACACACCTTTCTTTGTTGGCTCCTCCAACACTTGCATCAAAAAGTTATAACCAATCTGCAGGAACTACCTTGACAATTTGTGCCAGGTGATTTTTTCTCCCAACAAATATCAGGGTGGTTGAAGTCCCCCAGAAGAACCAGGACCTGTGACTCTGAGGATACTTCTAGCTGTCCATAGAAAGCCTTGTCAGCTTTTTTTCTCCTGGTAGATGACCTACAATAAACACCCACAACATCATCACTCATATTAGCCTGCCTCTTAATTCTTACCTATAAACACTCAGCTCTTTTGTCTGTCCCTGGGCTCAATACATTCCTGTTGCTTTCTCACATAAAGAGCACCTCCACCATCTCCACTCGCTGACCTGTTCTTTCTACAAACTATATAGCCATCCATGACATTCAGTCATGTGAGCTGTCCCACCATGTCTCTGTAATTGCAGTGAGACTGTGGCCCTGCGACCACACACAGATTTCTAATTCTGTTTATTCTTCATGCTGTGTGCGTTTGTGTACAGGCACTTTGGAGTGGTGATCAGGCAACTAGGTTCCCTAGAAGGGGTGTGAGAGGAAAAGTCAAAAACATGATCCAAACAAAGGAGACCCTGACCTAAGAGGAAAGGCTGAGAGAACTGGGTTTGTTCAGCCTTGAGAAAAGAAGTCTTAGGGAGACCTCATCACCATGTTTCAGCATATAAAGGTTACAAAGAAGATGGAGAATCTCTTTTTACAAGAATTCACACAGAAAAGTTGAGGGGTAATGGATATAAGTAACTTCTGGGGATGTTCTGATTAGACACAAGAGGAATATTTTTCACGATGAAAACAATCCACCATTGGAATAACCTCCCCAGGGAAGTGGTGGATTCCTCAGCATTGGACACTTTTAAGATTTGGCTGGACAAGATGCTGAGCTATCTTATCTAGACTGTGCTGCTACTGTCATTTTGCCAAGAAAGGTTGAAGCAGATAATCCTTGAGGTCCCCTTTCAATCTGATATTCTATGAATAACGGCAATTTATTTTTAGAAAATTAAGTGCGTATTCCAGGCAGAAGTCCTGGTATCCTCAGGAGTTAGTTTCTAATTTTATGTGAATAGTGCTGGCTGGAGAGCCCTTGCTTGGAAAAGTCCCTTCTCTGTAGGCAACTTGACATAAAAAGGCAACTTTTTGTAGCTTTTTTAGGGCAAGTGACTTATAAAATGCAATATGCATGAGAAAGGGAGAGAGATGAAAGCTGAATTGTAAAGAAGGAGGAGGTCCTCAAGGCCCCTGTGGTGACGTAGGGGGGAATTTACAAGGTCATATTGAACCTGCTTTAAAATGTGCTGATGTAGAGAGGATGATGGGAGCTCTTGGAGCCAACTGGGGATTGACTCACTTGTCCCTGCCTGCTGCTGCCTCCGCCTGTGAGTAATATTTGCAGCTCACCTTTTTCTTCTTTAAGCAGCTGGAATGCCTGATGCTGACTCAACTCCAGGGGATGGAAATTTAAGCCAGATTGAAGCCAGGGGTGATCTTGTTTCTGTGCATGAGGTTTTATTTTCCATTGTTTGATTAGGATCACAGCCACATCAAAAGAATTGAAGAAAAAAGAAGGCATGGTATTTGCCCTTCATGAAAGGCCTTTGGGAATTTTAGCTCTACCTGTGGTAGGGGAGAGGAGGTAAACTTTACAACTGGATGAGCCAATTCATTTCTTTCCCCCTCAGCTCCCCCTCTTGCCATTCCCACACTTGTCTGAGCTCTTTTTGTAGGGAAAAGATAGGGGAAGGTGACTGTGACAGATGAAAGTGATGTTAGTTATGTCAGTTACTGTTGGAAATGGAGCTGAGGAATCCGCCTACCAAGAAATACAGCCAGAAAATAATCTGTCGCAAAGAGTTACTGCAGTCTCTGCATAGGGCACCTGAAGAAGCTTTTGAAGGACATCTTTTTTCTTATTACAGTAATATTTTTCAGGTTCACAAGGTGAGCACTGTATATGGGATGCAGCTGGCTACAGTGATTAATGGCTCTTTCTGCTAAGAGTTCCTCTGCAGATCCTTTGGCATTTCATGTATTCAGCGAAGCTTATTTCCACTTAACTGCAGTCTCTCTTTGTGGCTCAACATCCATTTGGACCCTTATAAAGTATATCTGCATGCTAGTTAATCTCTGCTGTTGGCAAAAGGTCTGCCTATGCAGCATGCTGCTGCTTCCTCTTCCCTTGCCCGGGGCTTAAGATGATATCTTCTTACTTACACAGTCTAGCTACATCAGCCTATAAAATCTACTTTTTAAAATTATATATGGAAAGCCATTTCCTCTGAAGCACTTGTTTGTTTTCGTCTTAAAAAGGAAGTGGCATTTGCCAATTTGATACCATGCTCTTTAGGTTTCTTAAAGAGATCTATTTTCCTCCTACAGATACCTAACTTCGCACAAGTGAAGTTACACGGTTTAATATGATAGTATCCTAGATGTGATCCATTGTGCAGCAACATCATTTTGTAAAGGGGCCACAGACAAGCAAGTGTGAGAATCTGCTTTGGAGACAGAGCCTACTGCCAAGCAAGAGATGGGGAGAGTTTCTCTGCTGTGTTAATGTTTTCTGGCAGTGACTGTTAGAAACCTGCAGAACCTGATAGGAGAGGCTGTAAAAGCACAAAGGATGTCCTTTATCTGTTTTGCCTCTCTTGAATGTTCCTCTTGCAGTGCTTTTTGTCCCTGCTGCTCTGACTGCAGTTCACGGTGTGAGACCTGTGGAAGAGGGGCTGTTCAGGTCAGTAGCCCCAAGGTGCCTTTTAAAGAAGAAACAGCTGCTGGAACTATGGGCACAAGAAAATATCTTGTTGAAAAAGAGGGTGATCCTCTCTGGTGGTAAGTAGGTGGCAGCTTGGGCAACTGTGTTGGTACCTTGAGTCAGTACAGAGAGTCTGTAGCACCACAGTGGTCAAGAGGAAGCTGAAACAGTCAGTCATCCTTTGTATTTACACACCATTGATATCCTCACCCTCTCATGGGTTTTTGCTTGCTTAGTGGCACAGGCAGAGTCACAGAAAATCAGTTACAGATTTCCTTCCCTTCTTGGGTGCAACTCTGACATTCCATCTCATAGAAGTTATTTCCAATAATTACTCCTCTCTGACTGTCCCTGCAGTCTGCTCTGCAGCTACTGAAAGATGTAGCATATGCTGCTGTTTGCCATTTTTTGCCATTTTTGCCGGTATTATTTCAAGGCATGATCACGCTTTTCCATGCTGAGTTCTCTGCTAATTTGGGATTGACCACAGCAGCACTATCTACTCAGGCTGTGTTTTGCTTATAACTTCTCTCTCCTTATTAAAAGTCTCTGTGGATTGCTCCAGGCTAACTTGTCTGTCTTGCTCTGCTTCTGACCTGCCATACAGCTAACTTGGCTGATGAGAGGTCTGTCTTCTCTCAAATCTATGCCAACCTGTGTCATGTGCATTCAAACCTCAGCTGAAATATTTACTCACTTCTGCTTCTTAATTCACAGCTTCTTCCTTTGGTTATTACTATTGGAGTGACTAATGTATTGCATCTGTTTCTTCCATCTCTGATGTCTTCCCAGCATCACTCTATAGGTAATTCAAGTGAAGGTGAGTAATGCAGAGGCACTGAGCATGGTGGCTACTTGGATATGGAAGATGGTATATTCCAGAAGCATTAGTACTTGCTAAACATAGGACTGTTGTCCTAAGGTACAGTTCTGAATGCTTGCAAGCTTTAAGGATAGCTAAGTGTTGAGTTGTGTCAGATAACTAGGATGAAGATGCTTAATGCTCAGAATGAGATAGACGTTCACCCCAGATGTAGAATCCTTTGATCTAGGGTTTAATTCATAGTATTTGTTGGGGTTTTGGTGATTCTTTAGAGATCTCTTCTGGAAATGATCTTTTCCACCATTTGCACTAGTGTGTGTATCTTTTGCACAAACACAGCAGAAGTGCTCCTGTGTTGGATATCTATGTTATGGGCAGCCAGAGGAAGGTAACAGAGCTGTCAGATCTGACAAAATTTGTGGCAGAATAGGCAAGTCCAACACATCCTTCAAATCACACCTTACAGACTGCAGTGCCTTTGTGTATGTTGCTGCTGAGAGGGGCATAGCTAGAGAGAAGAAGTGGGGAGGAAGTTTTCCTCCCACTACTTTCACTTCTGTACAGAGAAGGCCGAGAGTGAACCAGACGAAAATGAGATGTGTTTGCAAACACTTGGCAGACTTTGAAACCAGAGAGTGCCTTTTTTATGTGCATGCACCTTTTCAGACATGTGTGTTGTGTGAAGGGGAAGCATTGCTCATTCGAACCAAGATGGAAATTTCAGTCCAGTGGCTGGAATTCACATAACTGTCAAAGTAAATTAGTCTGGAGCACAAGCAAAGGGGGCTTCAGAAGGTTAAATCTGGAAGCAAACACCACTATGTACTTCAGGCTTTAAATTGTGAGATGTGGCTATAAAAGACTTGAAGGTACCAGCATAGCATGCTGTTTATCACAGCACAAACAACTTAACTCACTGAGCACATTTATGGAGGTCTCGTTCTTCTCCCACGCTTGGCTTCCAGGAAGATGCAGAACTACTTGTGTAAGGAAGAACTCCTTTCCTAAAGGACAGAGAGACATGAAATGGCTAGCACTGAAAGCAGATATTGCAGAGGTGCTCTATAATGAATCTACAATTATTCTCCAGTCATCTCTTGAGAGTGCATTTACTCCCACAGCATTTCTGAGAGTCAAGTAAAGAAAGGTATATTAAGGTGAAAAGGAGTCTCCTCTGCATACAGCAGGGCACCTCCAAGCATATTGTCTTCTGCAGCACAGAACAAGGATGAGATGAGAAGAAACTGGTCCCGGCACACCTGTGCCTGCACACACTTCCCCAAAATCTCATACCGAAAGGTCCCCAGGCCTTCCAAGCATGAGGCATGGCTTGCAGATTCATCTACTTGTGTATATTCTGAGGTAGTTATTCTGTAATTGGGTTAGGCGTTTGCCAGCTGACCCCTTCCAGCTTACCACAAAGTGAGCTTTATCACATCCAGAACACTGGTGTGATAATGTTAAAAATAACAGCAATGGCAAACGCTGGGCTGGATTAGCTCCTAGGTTGCAAAGATTGCTCTTGGGGGTTCTGCTGGAGTCTACCAAGATTTTCTGCTTATGGGATGGGGAGAACTGTGCCATTGCTGGGGTGTGGTAGAAGCCAGGAGGAGCTGTGGGAAATCTGAGATCACTGGGACTCGGGGAAGTGCTGTCAGTCCTTCCACTGCAGCGGCTGTACTGCTTGTCAGTCCTGTGGGAGACACTTGGATTGCCCCACAGCCCCACAGCTCCTGGAGGCTGACATTAGACACCTGTTCAGGTCCCTGTCTTCTCTACAGCATCCCTCGTGTTGTGATTTGAAAGTCAGCTCCAAAGATAAGGCTGTGTGATTAGTGTGTCTTTTAAACCAAAGTGTATCTTAATCAGTCTGATTTACTACCTGATTCAGCACATTAGCTGCAGCTTCCTAAGCTCTGTGGTGTAATGAATATGCATACATTCAACAGTTGCAATTAGCAGGCAGCCGCTGCTGGGAAAAATAAACTACCCAGGGCCTAATTCCACCCTTCCCATAGTGACTTCAGTGGGACATTAGCTTAAACGCAAGACCCTGGAACCATCCTACAAAGCAATGGTTAATAGGCCCCCATGTTTCAAAAACCTGTTTAAATAGCAAGGTTTGTGTCAATTCTAATTTTACCTGAATGAGTTTGCCTATTCCTCAGTGACCCAGGCAGGCAAATTGAAAATACAGAGCACATACAGTATAGTACAGTACCTACGTCAGTGTTTGTTTCGGGACTGGTCATTTGGGTAAGCTGTCTCCTCTTGCTGAAAGAAATAGAATTAATTATCAAACTTCAAGAAAGTAGAAGGGTTAAGCCTTTCCTTTGGGATTCCCAGCAGATAAGTCCAGCATTATGCAATTGTCATGAGAATTTATGAGGCAGAAGCTACTGGAGTAACTAGGAAAAATATGCACAATTAAAATTATATTTCTGTTCTTGTCCTTCAGCTTAACCCCTTGGTGGACCATAAGCTGAGATGTTTGTGAGTTTGTTTTTTATTTCCCAGAGGCTTTTCAGACAGCCAAACACAAAATTGAAGCTATGATTGGTACATTTAAGCCCTGGGTTTAAGTTCTGCTCACAGCCGACACAGTGATTTGCAAAGAAACACTTTCACACAGTTATTTCATAAAACCCATTTATATTTAATATAAATCTGTCAAACATTCAAAACCATATGTGAAGTAATTTAAAATGCTTACAGAGTCGTAGAACATTGTGCTTTATTGCATTCAGAAGCAGAAAGCAAGGACAAGACCTGCAGCAATAGAAATCAGAGCTCAAGCTTATCCAAAACTGAAAGAGATAAAGGGATCCTGTTGCTCTGTACACACAGGAGAGGGAACTGAGTTGCACCCCTCCATGGATCTGCTTCCTCTCTGCATGTGGCTTCCCTGTTACACCCACACCAGCCTCATCCTCTGAAGCTGTCCGTGGATTTGGGCTGTTGAGATTTGGAGATGCTGCTGACCTCTTGGCTAATGAATGACTGTCCCTGCACCAAAATAATGTTTCTGGTGCTTGTGCTGAACAGAAGCTGCTAAGCATGGGCCAAGTGATAAGCTCTTTGCAGAGCATGGGACCAGCTTCTTTTCCTTTCCTTGGGAGAGGTACTAGGTGTTCCAGGAAAAAGGGAAAATGGTAGTTCTTCACAGCATGCTAATGCATCTGAAGATGGACTACTTACATAGAGAAAGTAGTGCAAATTCTGCCTCACCTAAATATCTTATCCCATTTACCTCCAAACTTTCCAGAAATATTGCACATTTTCATAAAATCTAACCTCTGAAAATTCAAGAAGACAGGTTTAACTTTTGGAAAGTTAAAGAGTGATAGGGAGACAAGATCAGGCTTATAAAGACAGGATACTTTATACATAACTGTGGTGATATGAGATTCCTTCTATATGTGCTGACTCTGCAGAGTCACTACTTACATATATTTATTTTAATAAAAGACAATAGCTACATCTGTTTACAAATTAATAAAAAATTATTGTATTCATAGAATCTTTTGGGTTGGAAGGGGCTTTTAAAAGTCATCTAGTACAACCTCTCTGCAATGAGCAGCGAAATCTTCAACTAGAACTTCTTGCTCAGAGCCCCATCCAACATGACCTTGAATCTTTCCAAGGATGGGGCATCTACCATCTCTCTGAGGCAACTGTACTAGTATCTCACAACTGTCATTGTTGCAATCTAAATCAACTCTCTTTTAGTTTAAAACTATTACCACTTGTCCTATGATAAGTTTGGTCCCATCTTTCTTGCAGACCCCTTTTTGGTTCTGGGAGGCTGCTCTATGATCTCCCTAGAGCCTTCCCTTCTCCATACTGGATAAACCCAACCCTCTCAGCCTTTCTTCATAGAAGAGGTATTCCATCGCTCTGATATTGTGTCGGATTCTGATGCACGAATGGAGTGGGTGGGAATATGCCTGCGTGTTGTTTGGGAATGGGACAGGAGCTTCAGGGCCAACCCTGGTACCTGCTGTAGTGCATCAGTGCTCCTTCTGTAGGGATACACATGAGCTGGGGAGCAACCAGCTCACTCTCTGCTGGGTTAGCCCTTTAGTGATGTGTACAGGATCTTTCTGTATCATGGGTAAATTCACCTTGTCATGAGCTCATTTCATGTCCAGCTCCACAGAACAAGAGATGGAAAATTGGCCAGAGGAAAAAAACAGGGCCAAAATGGACTGTCAAGCTAGACTGGAAGGAGAAGGAATAGAGCACTGAAATGGGTGTGTGCATGAAGATTACACTCTAAAAATCTGACCTGGCACTCCACTAATTACAGTACTTGCATCTCTATTCACACACAAAGCTATGTATTCGGTCTACTTGTGCCCAGATGTCGGTAGGACAGCAGAAGGAGGAATTGCTTTTTCCTGGTTCAAGATATTGGCTTACTTTTAGATTAAAGAAATGTGGTTTGTGGAAAGGAATATATTGTAAGCAATACACTGAATTAATTCCTGAAGGGCAGAGGGAGAGAGGGAAAGGAGATGGCTAATGAATAGAGTTTAAAAAGGAGAGTTATTTGGCAGATGCAGACTCCTGGTCCAATTTTTGCTCTCAAGTAGATGCTGAGATGTCAACTAGAGAGGAGAGAGAGAAAGGAAGGGAATTTAGCTTCATGATTGTGCATAAAAATAACATTAAAGCTGTCCTATAACCCTCTCCTCTCCATCTACTCCAAAATGCAAGTCTGAATGGTTTGCAAAATCCTTTCAAATGAGTCTACCCTGGTTCAGACACTGGGAAGTGCATTGTGACAGGCTCTTAACAGCAGTAGGCACCATATGTAACTGTTGCTGCTCTTTGTGTGTGTGCCATGCATACATATGCTCAGCAATGAAACATGTGTATGGTGAGTGAATGAAAAGCAGTCCATGAACTCGCTCCCTTTCCGCTTTCTCTGTGTGAGGCAAGTGGATTTATGCGCATCGTGTGCACATACATCATGAGTGTGAGAAACAATTAGCTGGAGCATTTGAAGGCTGTTTTGTGGATTGCCTACCTGATTCCCTGAGGTGTGCCTTGCTAATTCTGTTCTGCTCTTGAAAAGAATAATTTTCTTTTTGTATTTGCTTTAGTTGCTCAAAAAGAAGGAGAAAACCCAGCACATATGAAATGTATTTTTTTCTAAAAAAGCACAGTTGCTAATGTAATGTGGGGAGGAAGTGGAACGAACCTGAAAATTAATTGTTTCCAATTCTGATACTGTTTTTGAATGTGGAGAGGGCTGTCTGTGTCTCAGAGGTGTTCCTTACAGTTGCAGAATAGTCCATCCCAGAGTGCCATGTGGTTGTGGAGCCAACCTCTGTGGATGTCCGGGAGAGGCATGGTCCTGGGCAACTACAGGAGAGGTCAGACCAAGCAGGAGTCTTGAGCAGATATTGATGGCTTGCTCTGTCTTCTGATTCTTACAAAGACCCTTCTGGGAATTAACACCACTCTTGTTGAATGGAGTGGCTCGCTCCCCCATTCCTACCAACACTGAACAGTGAGTGACTCATTTGTGCTAGCAAGGAGTTTCCCCACCATCCTCTGCCAAGGCACATTATCCTTATTTTATGGTCAACAGCAGCAGCAGTACTGCCACTCTTTCCTGGTACAGAACAAGCGACTCCCCTGGGAAAGTCAGTCAGTTTAATCCATTTCATTCTTAAGGAAAATGGGACTCCAGAGGCAGTGTGTGACTTGCCCAGTCGGTGTGGAAAATCCTTGGTGGCACTTGGAGCCTACGAGAGCTGAGCTGGTATATGTTTCTTCTCAGCACTGGTTTGTGCATCAATCATCAGAGCCCTACTCGCCTTACCAGAGTAATTGTTACCTAAGCCTGCATGGCTGGCTGCTCTCTGTGCTCCTGCATTCTCCCTGTGCATACATATTGCCTGATGAATGCACACCCCGTTGAGTGTTATTGCTTTCTTAACACGCTGCAATTTTCCCCCCAATATTCTAACCGAGAATGATTGCTGCTGTAGAACATCCTCCCTCCAGTTGCCGCAACCCATGTTTATTTACAAGAGCACATTTTACATGAGCTGTCACTCGGGTCTTACTGAAATAAAAGTTTCAAGTTCACAGAACAATAAAAGGTATAAATTACCTATTATAATTAACTGAACGGCATGAGCGAGCTTTCAATCACCAGACTTTGTTATGCCCTAATTATACACGCACAAGGCCTTAAGCACCTCTGCCCCTCTGTCTGTGCTGCGGACTGGGCACTGCTTCCACTCTGATTTCAGCCCAGCAGGCAGCACTTTGTGCCACAATCCCAGCTGCTGCCAGGCTGTGCACGCACGTGAGAGCTTGCACATGCCATCCGTCTTTTATTGCCATCCTGCACCATCCTCACAGGACCCCATGGGCAGGACCAGGAGAGGAGGAGAAGGAGAGGGAAATGTCATTTTCGTTGAAAAGCAGTGTTATTTTCCAGCCCGTACAGCTTTGCAGAGAAACCCTGGCTGCCCCTGAGGTTTGTGTGTTGGCCCTCTCTATAGGGTTCAAGTAGCTGAGAGATCTTGTTTCCTTTCTGGAGGGAATGGGACAATTTTCTGCTGGAGTCCCCCACTACCTCCCACCTGGAGCTGTCACACATCCACTCCAGGTGTTTGCCCACACTATGATCAGCATCCAGAGTTTGGTTGTGGATATCACCCATTACTGCCCTTCAGGGAGTCCTGCAAGTCTCATTTCTCCATGTCTACCAGATGTGCTGGTTTGAAGGAGCTGAGCTGGGCCTCCACGGGTCAGGGGTGGTGTTTAACCTCCTGGCAAGCCACTGGTGTGCCTGCAGTTAGTTCAGACCTTCGTCATTTTGACAGGAGGTGATTCCACATGCACAGACTCGAGGAGAGAGCATTGCTCATTTTTAGGAGAGGGCAGTCAATAAGCCTCAGGAAGGAGACTTAAAACTTATGTCTTGCTCAAGTTATAGGCCGGAGAAAGTCAGAGACAGGAGGTTTGAGTGACTGGAGCTGAGAAAATGTTTATGTGCACAGTCACCATATATTTCCTCATCAGGAGCATCCTCGGGAAAGGTCACTCTGCTTAGGAGCTGAATTTTTGCAGTGAGGCTTTACAGGCGTTCAGACAGCTTGTTAACAGCAGGAAACACAGCGAGCGTGAGCCCTTTTGTGCCTCATTAAAAGCCCAGGTGGATGTGTAAACTTGGGTCTATGCTCTTTCTGACACCTGATTTTGGAGTTTAAAATGTGTGATCTGTATTTAAATCTGTGTAACATGACTCTTCCTTTATTTCTACTTGAACACTTCATTTTTTGCTATAAGATAATGTCATAGTAATGGAGCCACAGCTAAGAGCTCCATGCCTAGATGTGAGGTAGCCCTTACAGAAACAAGATATCTGACTGCTCCTATGCCTATCCAGCCAAGCCAACACCATATTCTAGGGTGTCGAACACTGTGCCTGTGAGAAGGTTTCTTGATAAAGCTTCATAGTTAAATTAAGAAATTATAATTCATGAATTATGGTTAATGTTGAGTAGGGGTTTCTTGCCATAGAATATGGACATGGAAAGGGAGCATGAATTTTTGGTACAGTCCAGAAAGGTCAGGAGAGAGTTCAGTCTGTCCAAATCTTTCACAGAATAGCTATCGCTTCTGATAAATTTTTTTTATTGGAGAAAATCTGGCACATTTTTTATACTTCTGGGGTTTATGACACTGCATTATGTAATTGTTTTATATTAGTACTCTATACTTTAATGTTTTGACATTATTAAAACGGATTTTTATTTTCTTGCTGCAGAAAACAACTAGGGAAACAAAATGTTCTCAGAGCTCGAAAATAATTTTTTATTCAGCTTTGCCATTGCATGGAAAATTTGAGACTGCAGCTTTTCAGAAAAAAAAAAAAAATCACACTTCATCTATTAGAATTCCTGACCAGAGCTACTGTAACATTGTACTACATTAGCCCCCAAAGGATTAACAAGCATTTAAATCAAAGCTGACTGAATAAATTTTAATGAATAATTTATTCAATTAATTTCTCTTCTGTTTTCTCTTTACCAGTTTGTCTATTAATACATTGTAGCTCATTTAGTTGTTGTTTGAAATATTTTACTAATAATTTCTTTAAATTATCTGATCAGGAAAAAAATATTAAATTTAACAGAATGTGTTATTATAAATAGAGGATTTGAAAGGGAATTTTTTAGTACCATAGGATGTAGATATTCTTGAGCCACTTCTTGGAAAAAGAAAAGTATTATCTGAAATCCACAGGTGCTTGAAATAATTTCTATTTTGGCATTTCCTGTTTTCATTGCTATTTTTACATATAAGAAAAATAATATGTAAGAGAGTCTCAAGCTATCAGTGGGTGTTCAAAAACAAGTCATGGGATGCATTTGATATTCAAATTTTATTGAATTTTATTTGCATTTACAAGATACATAGCCTCTGTTTATTCTCTGATTGGAGGATCTCAACCTTCCACATTATTTTCTTATGTGACTATTAAATTACATTTTAAGCGCCAATGTCCAAGAACATCCTAGAATACTTCAAGGAAAGTTTCTGCCCTAAAGCTACTCACGGGTGTTTTTGCTGTCAATAAAAATAGATGGAGAAAGGGTGGAGTTTTTTTAATATACCATGTCTGGAAAGATTTCATATTTCATTATTTTAGTTGTAATTACAGAATGAGTCAAAGGTGTTTTTTCTGCAAAGACACACAGTAGTATTTTTCAATGTTTAAACTGACTTTACCCAAGCCAGTCTCTGACACCTCTCCACTAGGCTCTTTGTTTTGCTTTGAAGTGTGGGGTGGTTTTTCAGACAGACATCCCCACTCACTTCCTTCATTGCACTGGAAAACCTCCTTCAAGCTTGTCCCTCACAGCAGTGCAGAAGCCACCCACAGCAGCAGGAGCCTGGCTGTGCCACCAGCTGTGCTGGTGAGGAGCATTCCCAGTCTTCATTCTCCATCACTTCATTTCCCCCAGCACTACTGGGATATGTTTCACTGAGTTGGGAGGTGCACAGTGAATTTATATATATATATATGCAGGAAGAAGTAAGAAAACTTTCTTCCTCTGTGTCTCAGTGGTGAATTGGTGGTGTGGCACTTTGCTTGCTGGGGCTTGTGGGGGGTTAGCAGGCAGTGGGAGGGTGAGAGTGAAGGCAGCAGCAGTGAGGAATGTGCTTTCTGCATGGCAGACATCAGCATTTTACAAATGAACACGAAGGTTTCTAAGGTTTTATCTTGCTTCCTTGCTTCCATTCAGTTGTGTGAAACAAGATTGTATTTTTACTGTCTACTCAGATTTTTGATTAATTAATAACTCAGCATTGCTTTAAAATCTAACTTTAATTTGAACTTTTCTAGAAGGTAAAATAATTTTTCTGCCATCTTTCCCCATCTTTCCCAAACTGATGTTAGTAGAAACTCCTCTGTATAATGTACCCTTTTCCCACAAGCTGAAAATGGTAGCATGACTCACTGGTGAACAGGGATAAGCTGCAATGTCCTCCCTGAGGGTCACTGCACTGCTCCTATGCCTCCAAGAATGCTTTTGTATCACTTGGTATCCTCACCCTGCTACAACTCGACTCCACTCTCTGAAATAAAAATGTTTTCCCTATTAAGACAATTTGCTCAGTTTGCAGTCAAAGTTTAACTGCAACAGTGATGGGATTGTGTCCAGAGAAGATTCTTCATCTCAGGCAGGTCAGGGACAAGGGCCAGAGCCAGCATAAGGCCAGGAACGAGCCTTCACAGAGCATCCCAAGTACAAAGCGTGAGGTGCTCACCTGTGCGACTGCTGCAGCAATAACATTTCTTCCTCGTGAATGCTGAGATTGTCAAACATAAAATAAAACTGAGTGACACGGTGAAGGCATCAATGGTGCCTAAGAAGCAGCTTTGCATCTGACCTACAGCACTCAAGCCCTGGGGAAACTCAGCTGTCTATTAATAATGCCTTTAAGGGCAAAATATTTGCCTTAGGAAAGGCTCTCTTTTTTCCATCATGTTTGATAAAGGATAAATATAGCTTCCAGCTGTAGCTTTCTTGAGTGAAACCATCCTGAACACAGTGATGCCTGTGCAGGTGCTTCAATTGATTTTGAAGAGGCCAAGGCTTCCCCTCTTTCCCTGTTTAATTTCTCTGGGCAGAACTCCATGCACTTTGGCACCAATTCAATGAGAAAGAGCAATGTGCTTTAGTAAAAGGAGACTTCAGGATGGTCTTGTCAATGCCAATGTGAAGGCAATTTAAGCAATTTTGACTTAAGAAATGGCTAACAACCTTTTCACATACCAGTAGGATGGTTTGGGGGAAGTTAGTAGTTTCAGAGTGATTAATAAAAACTCACCTCTCATTTGGATCTTAATTAATTCTTCTGTTACAGGAACTACAGCTTTTGCTGTTAGCTGAAAGTGGTCTGACCTTCAAATAAAATGGCACGTACATTAGAAGGAGAAATATTTCAGGGCCTGTTGGTATCGTGGCATCATCTCTATGGGCTTTTCAGGCATTTGCACATTTCTCTACTGCCAGCTCTGATAAAGACCTTACTCTGAGCAAAATCTGGTCCTTAACAGCTCTGGCTTATTCAGCAGTTGTCTTGTGCTGATTGAATGATGCAGCTCATAACAGTGGACATTGACTCTTCTCTGGGCATTTTAAATTACAATTTTTTGTGAAGAGTTTAGGTTTACTCCCGATAATCTTTTCCAGTTTGGGATTGAAAGGCATTTCTTCAAAGCTTTTCTGTCCCCTAGAATTCTTTGCTTTATTAACGTAACATAATAAATAAAGAAAACCAGGACATTCCTTCTAACACCATCAAAGCATTTAATAAGAAATGAAAGAGGATTTCTTTTGTTCCTACAATTATGACTATTGAAGCAAGCTGTGGTAGTGAACATTATTTGGTTTTTGATAATTTTGTTATTTGAGAGCAGCTTAGACTACTGTGCATACAGTTACAACCCGTTATCGCAGGAGAACATAAGGCAGTGAATGCCACATGAGCAGCAGTCTCATGAAGGCGGGGAGGAAACTGATTTTTGTGGGTAAAGCATTCAATTAGGACGTTTAAAATATCTGGCTTATGTACATCCCTCGGCTATATGCTTTTTGTGGGTCCTTGGAGGAGTTGTGGAGGGGTGAATCTTCAAAGACATTTAGGCATGCAGCTCTCGTGGGATTAAAAGAGACTTCACTGACTTTGTGGGCTTGGTCTTTCTGCGTCTGGTTTCCACCAGGTGATGATGTGTCTTTCATATCCTGTGTACTGCAATTGCAAGCTTTGGACAAAAATTACTTTCAGTGTGTGTCATTTCCTCAATTGCCAAAATGGACCCAGGCACCAAATATATGGAGATCAAGCAAGGATTATACCGTACTGCACGGGTATGTGTGTGTGCATGTATTCATGTGCACACTGTCTCTTGAGTAACCTTTTCTGTCCCTTCCTAGCTTTGTTAGTGTCAAAGTAAAAACACTTTTCTATCTTCCCTGTCTTCTTAAATGGCTTTCCTGACTTCCTGTTCTTCATTTTTCATCTGATTTGAATCTAAGCTATGAAGGAAGATGAACATCTGACTTGCTGGAGAACATCACTCCTGTGAATAGGAATTGTGTTGAAAGATGTTTCAATTATCCACAGAAAGAAGTGCTTTTAAAGCAGTCAGATCTGTTTCCTTATGGATTTGACTTCTCGTTTTGCATTATATTGCACTGTATAATGTGCAAAACATACAAAGAGCAAATTGGAGTGCTATGACTATGTTTCTGACTGTGTGCAATCTACTATATTATACAACATGAACTTTGTTAAAAAGTTAAGACGAAAAATTATTTCAAAACAGGATGACAGAATGACAGAAGTGTCATATGACTATATGGAAAGGCTATGTCTGCATATCTTAATCATAGCTTTCCTCAGATTGCTTTTAAAAGGAAATTCTGGAAAATTTAGGCAATTCCACACAACCCTTTGGTTTTGCATGAACAGAATCTGGTTCCATAAATCTTTTCTCAACAAAGTCTTTATAAAACCTAAATTAAAACACGCTGTCTCTACTAGTGCTACAGGAAATCAGGAAAAAAAGCAATGGCACCCAATATGCCCCTCTAGATGAAATAATTTCCTATTTCATTTACAGTCTTAACGAATGCTTCACTTTCTCTTCATTAAGTCCATATGCATCTCTCTTTGTCCTGGAGATAATATAACTGCTGGCACTGCAGGCTGTGCTTAATGCAATTGTTATTTTTAAGATCATAAAGCACAGGACACAGTGTTATAGGAGCTGCCCTAATGAAATCAATGGCACTGGCACTGTGCTCATGATCATTTACACCACAGACTGATCCAGCTGCTGGCACTAACATCTGGTTTGAAATTCAGAGAAGAGGCCATCAAATTATTTCAGAATTTCACATCATGAAAGAAGAAGCCAGTAGCTCCCATTATTTTATTTCTTCTGTACGTAATATTGGCCTGAGTATTTTAATTACCAGAGGAAGGAGAAAGTATGTCCAGCCCACCTAATATCTAAGTAGTCAGTGTACCATGGAAAAAGAAAATGGAAGAAAATCCAGCCAAAGTTCATCAATCTAAAAAATTGTCAGTCTTATTTCTCATTGTGTGCTGATCCTGTTTGCACTCAATGTGTTCACATATGAGTGAAAAGGAAATTTCAATCAACAGTTTATGCAGCATGTCCAGTTTTCATGCATTCATGTGTGACCTTTTCTTACCCTGCGGGTACAATTGGTTTCTCAGTGACATATACTTTATTAACTTTTTCATGCTGGGATTGCACTGAAGTGATGCTGCTTTTGCCCCCAGGAGTCACATCAGGTGACAGGCTTTCGAATTGTAATTTACAGAAATGGTCTCCTGCAGATGTCCTTAGGAGGATAAGGATCTCTTAGAGAGTGTAGAAACTGTCCCTACCACTTAGAGAGGTGGTGTCTTGTGGTTGATGAGCAATATCAATCTCATGGCCCTTTAAAGCAATTTCCATTCTTATACATTCCTCACTACTCTCATCATTACTTTACCTCTCAGTGGCTCTGCAAGGCTGTGAAGACCCAGGGATTTCTTTCCCAGTGGCAGCCATTCAACTTCACTGCTCCTCTGTAAAACTTTGTCTCATCTCCTGGGAGGCAGCAAAAAGAGCACAGATCAACCAGGAAAAGCAGCAGGGAAAATGGAGAGGTGAAGAGAAAGGCAGCATGACCAGGCATGTCAAAGAGCCAGGGTTTTTCTCAAGCAGGTCAGAGGGCCAGCTCTGAGATGAGCGAGAAAGGCAGAGGTCGATCAGCCTGCAGTGAAAAACAGCTAAGTAGAACCAACACCGTCTTCCTAAACTGGAGATTTGATCGAAAGCCTGCTTAGTTCAGTGGGAAAAGGCTTCCATTGGGATCAGAAGATTTTAAATCTGTCCCCAAAATATGTTCTATATTTGGTAATTAAAACAGCTTTTTCTGCTTCCTGTTCATCTTAGCATTACAGATCCCACAATTCTGTTATGGAAGAAGTGGACTTGCTCATGATTAAGAGGTGGAATACTGGCAAGGGAGTTTCTACTCCAGAATCTGGCCTGTAAAACTTTTATTACTAGTAAAAATGTGAGGGAAGGAAAACATCTAGAGTGGTTCTCAACCTCTTGGTGAGCTTCCAGAACAGCATGAGGCTGCAAATCCCCAGCTTAGTAGCTGCAAAAGAAGTGCTATTCACTTGTAAACACCATGAAACAGAAGCCCATAGCTTTGTTATTGCCACTTTGGAAGTCCAAATGATGAAATGAACTGCTGGCTTTCATCATCACTTCACCAATGAGTTCCTGCAAGAGCCTTTGTTAAGGAAATGGGAATTTAGCACCCAAGTTCCCTTTTGAGAGTTCACGAAATATCGTGGGCATTAAGAAAAAGGATTTCAGAACTGTAGCTATTCACTGTTCTTTCTTTGGTCCAAACATCCCTAGGAATTTTATTTTTAAGAGGGACAATTTGAGACATGAGGTCTATATCTGACTCCAGGCTTCAGTGAGTAGGACCCAGAGATACCATTCATCAAAGCCCAGTTCTGAGTCTCTTCACTGGCTGTGGCAGTGTCCCAGACCATGCTCACCCAGGGCCAGAGCTCTGCTCTTGAGTCCTGCCTGCCAGCATCCAGCACACTTTGAATACTTCTGTGATACTTAGCAGTAAAAATGCTAACAAAATAAAGGGTCAAGAGTGCTTATTTCGGTGCTCCTTCCATATCTTTTTATGTATCCAGAGTTTTTATGTATATATAGGCAGGGAGCTGAAGGAAACCCACAGCTCTTTTTATACAAAGTGAGAAATTACAGAGAATAAGTCTGGGGACTACATTAAAAAAATACAAAAGAGAGCAAAACCGTATTACCAACAAAATACTGTCCATCTTTGACCTGATCATAGAGAAGTGAAGCAAATCTGTCTCTTTTCTTCCAGACATAGATTTTTTGATCATGGTCCACAGCCAGCACTTTACAATGCTCAAAGGTATAGCTGGGCAAGGAACAGCTGGAGAAACCAAGGGAGACACCAGGATTGCATTGCAGGAGATTCCTATTGCATAAAATATTCCAGTGATCAAGCAGCAGTTGCCAACTTGTCAGCCTGTGGGAGAGCTCTGTGAGTGAAAAGTAAGCTCTGCTCTCCTGGAAGGAAAGCTGCAGCTCACTTGCAGGCATTGCTGAGCTGCCACCTGTGGCATTGCTGGGCTTGGTGTGATGCTGAACACAATGAGGTCATGATTTTAGCTATTTATGGGCACTTTTACCCATATTTTACATGGTTTTTTCCTCTGTTCCCCTACTTGTCTAGCCTTCCCTTGCAGTAAACCACTGCTGCTTGGTCTATGCCAGAGGGAGCAGTCTATTTCAATTACCGTGGCAGCACTACACCTCGGCTGATAACAAATAGCCATTGTGGTCCTGGCCCCAGAAAAAGGCACTGTAGGGAATTGTGGCTCTGGTTTGCAGGCAACAGTTCAATTTCCTAATTTATCTTAAATATTCAAAATTTCACCTATGCCCTCTCAGTTTTCTCTGCCATCTGCAGTCCCAAAGAAGAAGGGATTGATCCTACTTATTTAAGGATCCCAGATTTTCGGGTGGTACAATGAGGCTTCACATGTTCCAAGATAAATAAGAGCCCCAAAATTTAGCCCACCTTCATGTTAGTCAAACATGCTAGCAGTTCACACAAAGATCATCTTCAGTGCAAGATGAGTGAAGCCTCACCATGACCTAAGAAGGAGAGAGATCTTCTGACTCTTCTGTGTACAGTCAGGACACCAAGGTGTGAGGTGACCTGCCCAGGGCAGCAGGCCACAAGGCCAGAAATTGAAAACCTCCTCCTGACCTCCAGGCTCACAGCATTCTGCATGTAGGTCTTCATTCTGTCATCTCAGATTGAATGGTTGAGCACAACAGGTCAGCATGAGCAGAGGTACAAAACACCACAAGCAAATGTCTGTGTTGGGCTTACCGATGCTTGCTCAGTCGTATTTACCAGATGTCCTGTGTTAGGATTTCCCTGGATTACTGGCCATAATTCTCAATGTGCTAGCCTGTCATTTCTGAAAACACTACTTTTGCTTCTATTTTTAAGTCCTATTTCCTATAATTTTCTTCATGGTTATCAGAGCTGGATAGTTCTGTAAGAGCTCAGTCAGAGTGAGAGAAAAAAGCAGTATGGGAGAAAAATGGCAGTGGTGGCAAACTTCAAAAGGTTTGGAGGTTCAGGCAGAGGTGTAAGCTTATCTGGACCTCTTTGGTGTGGAAATTGATATGGAATTTCATGAAAAACCTCAACCTGCTTGTAAGACATCTGGCAGATCAGAGCTTCAGCTGGGTTTGAAGTAAAACTTGAGAGTGACCTTTCCTGCTCTGCTTCCATATTTTGTCTTCCTGTCCACAGCAAATGAGAAGTGGCAGAAGCACATGATGGGTTTTGGTATGTGGGGGCAGGCTCCCTGTTTCCCCGTCCTCTGCCCTTTGTCATCAACATGCTTAAGGGCCCAACCTGCAAACAGCGAAATGCCCAGCCAACCAAAGTGCCCTTTTTTAAGATTTACAAGAATGTTTTTGGAGGTTGGGAGAGGAAGTATGCAGAGGTGAATAATAATTTCATGTGAGCAGGCTGATTTTTATGGGGGCCGCCAGATCAACTGAAAGCCTCACAATGCAGAGCTGTCATCAGGATAAAAACTGATGTGAAACTGTGCTGGATAATTTCCCCTGACATACATCCCATGCCACTTCAGAGAAATTGATAGCCTGCATGGATTGTAAAAAGAGTACAGATTTTGGGCTTTTGTTTTTATGCAAGGCTACAAATTCCTGACATTGTGATTGTTGCCCTTGATATGAAAGTTGCATGTTGCGATTCAATGGTTTTAGCTTTCCTTAAAAAGCTCATTAATCACTGATTTTACATGTGTCTAATTATTCTGCTGGAAATCTCAATCAAAATTTTTTAATATGAGAGTCAATAGTTAGAGGGCTGCCAAATCTATTTATTATAAAACGCTGTTTTCAAGAGTATATAATCAGGCTGTAAACACTTGTTCTAATAAAAAAAAAAATTGCACAGAAAGAGTCTGATAAAGAAGGTAAGTTAAAGAAAGGGGGGAAAAAAAGAAGAGAAAAATCCATTCAGTTGTTTTTAGTTTCATGTCCTTTACTGCAGGTAGTGTGAGAGCTCTGCAGGCTCAGGATGAGCACAAAGCCACAGTGCTCCTCTCCTTTCTGCCAGCAGAGGGAAAGAAAAGGCTGCTATTATTCCCTCCTCCTTCAGATACTGCAGATGGTTTTCTGTCCCAGGCAAACAGCAGTGCAGCTCCTGATGCCAAAGTCTGTGCTCCAGGCAGAGGTTTCTGTGCCACGAATGCCTGTCTAGCAGGTGTCTTTAATCAAATCCAGGTCTACTCTGTATTTTGTACAAAAGGTGTAATTTTGATACATGAGAGGTTCCATTAAACAATGTCATGATTCCTTCTGCTCTGAAACTTTGCAGTAAGGCAATCCAAATGGAGCACTGTACCAGGTTCTGGCAGGGAGACAGCTGCAGCAGAAAATGCCATGAATTTGTGCCAGAGCTGGCACTGGAGCCTTCCTTGCTGTTGCCCCATTTCTGTGGATGGGTTTGGTTGGAGGAGGCTGGTGTGCTTCCCAGCTCACTGTCCTGGGCTGTCTAGGCAGGCAGCCTGTGGCTGCATGCACAGATGAAATCAGACCATGAGCTTGGATGGGGAGAGCACCCATTTAAAACGTGCTGGTATATGCATGGGTCTGCTTACAATCTGGGGCAGTTTTTGAATTTCTCAGGACTGTCTCCACAGCTCTGGGACTTACATTAATTTTCTAGCAGAGAGCTGTGTGTTGCTATGTGGAGAAACTGTTGCTTGGATGGATAAGGAGGCCAGGATGATAAAACATTTGAGTCCCATCCAGTAGTGGGAATATGGAAGAGCTCAGTCCCTGAGCCCTGAACACCTCCACCTCCACTGCCTAGTACGGCAGAGAGTAGTCATGCTGAAAATAACTTTCCCAATTTAGACTGAGAAGTCTCTGGTGTGTCCCCTTACTCTCAGAAAGTAGGCACAAGTCAAGTGAGGGGAAATCTCTGTCTTCTCAGCATGCTCTTTCTGATAGGTGTAGGGCTGTACGCATCTGCTTAGTAACCACAAAAATGGTTTTGTGCAAATGATTAGACATTTCAATACAGAGTTGTTATGGCTGGAGAAGCACCTTTTGCAGAACTGGATCACTGCAACTGCATAAGCAGTTGATAATAGTATTTTTAAATGGCCAGTGATTCCAAACAGAGCAATAAAGCACATCAACAAATACTTAAAGAAACCGCCATATTTATGAGCCCCAGCTAATGCCCCAGCTGCGTATCCCCATGGCACCCCATGCCTCCAGGAGCTGTGCAAATGGAAATCAGGACACAGCAGCCTTCTCTAGCGAGGCACTGAACTAAAAACTCCCTGAAAATCTCCTGCTTCTTTCTGTGGATGTTTCTGCTTTATGAAACAGAATCTGAGGACCAAATTCAGACTCATCCAGGATATCTAAAGGGTGGCCTTGAATGCAGTGCTAGTGCACAAGGGCATCAACTCTGTGGATTACGGGAATGCCCTAGAGCTTGAAGGCCCTGTTTCTTAAAACCCACAGATGTGCAGCTAAAGAGGAGGGAGGCCACCAAAACAATCACTGTGTATAGCCACCACAGGCTGTGGCCACAGTGCTGATCAAATGGTAGTGTGCAGGGCCTGAGGGAGCTGCAGAACCACACAGTCTGGAGGGAAGGGCTTTAGGGAGATCTTACCTCCAAGCAGAGCCTGCTGAAGTCAGATCTGGCTTCTCTGGGCTTTATCCAGTCAGGCACTGGAAACCTTCAAGGATGGAGCCTGCACAACCAATTTTGGATAATCTGCACCAAAGTCTGACTGTCTCTGTGGTGGAAAGGTTTCTCCTTATATCCTGTCTGGACATCTCTTATTCGTTCATATGGCCACTGTCCTGTTCTATGATCACACACATCAGTGAAAGAGCATGCTTCCATCTTCTCAATAACCTCTTTGGCAGACTGCTGATAGCTTGTTTCTTTTTCCTTTGGGGTGAAAGAGTCTTGTTGCCTCAGCCATATTGTTGGGGAAGATGAAACAGGGAAACCTTATAAACATGATTGCTTGGCAAAATATTCTGAAAATATGAAACCTGTAAGTGAAGTAGAAATGAAAGCTAGCTTTGAGGTGTAGGATGCTGAGGCATTAGTTACTGTACAACCAAAAAACAATGGGCTAGCCAGCTGAAGGAGAATCTCTGTTGATTGAACAATGTCCTTATCATATAAGGAGATACTTCTGCAAGCAGAAGAGTCCAAGGTTCAAGACTCTGCCAGTTTGGCAGGGAAGACAAAAGAGTTTAGAATGTAGCTTTTAGAAGTTAAAATGTAACACAGTATGGAAATGTAGTAGTTTTGATAGGTTGTATGTAAATTCTATAAGATTTGTGTCTTTTACTGGTTGGATGCTGTAAAATTACCATATTCAGTATAGGAAAAGATATAATGTCTTGTAACTGGATTTTAGCCCTCTCTAAGGCACGCTTCAAGCTGTGGCTGGCAGCTGAAGCAAAGCTCTTGTACCCACGACCTATGCAAATAAACCACATGCTTCAAGAGCTGCCCTAGATTGCAGAGATCTCTTGCATCCTCGTCCCATCTCCCCTTTATTCTTTCCTACATGTATCTCACATAGCAAGACAGATCTTGGTGCCTTCTCCTTAGTTCACTCTGTTGGTCCTTGTATCTGGGGACACAAAACTGGACAGAATAATTGCCATGTAGCCTGACCAATGCCAGATAAAGCTGAATGAAATTGCACTCTTATTCGCCATTCTAAATTTAAAGAAAATCTAGCAGGAAATATTTTTAGTCCTTTGTGATTTAACATTTAGCTCAACCCTTAAATCAGAGTGAAGCCCAAAAGAATCCATGAACTACTTTTTTTTTAATTGTTCCTCAAAGTGATGCTAATGAAAAATTGCTGAAGATGTAAAAAGGATTCAAAATCATAGTAGTACATTGACTGCAATTAAAAGATTTTTATCTTTCATTTCAGCCCTGCTGGTTCGTTTGTGCATCAGAGACCATGGGGCTGAGCCAGCATCACAGGTTAAGATGTCAGCTCTGAGCTATTTTGGGGAGCAGTCATTCTTGCCTCAGGACATCTGAGGGAAGGGAGCAGCCAGCTCAGAAAGGCATGAAGAAATAAGATGGCCTAGGGATTTCCAGACTAGGACTCTGAAGGTGTTCCTGAGTTCTATATTGCTGATAGAATTGTACCTTTCCAAGGGGGATGTTAAAGACAGAGCTGATAGGCTTCTAATTCATCTTGGTGAGTTGGAAGGCTTCCTAGTGCAGCTGCTGAAACCTGTCACTGGCATCTGAGACTGCTTCCTCAGGAATGGCAGACTGTGGCAGAGTCACTAATACCTCACAGACCAGTAGAAATGGTAATATATTTTAATATATGTGTATTTGAAAAATGTCACCGGTGAATGGCCAAAGCTGAAAGACTCTGACTTTATTACCCAGACTTTCAATGATGTTTTTTTCTTTTAATCCTCCAGGCAATAATTTCCCCATCTCTTTTTTCCTAAAATCAGATTTAATTTTAATTTTTTTGAGAATAAATTGCTGTAAATCTTTGGAGAGTCCTCAGAAATGTGACGGCTGCTGTGTCAGACATTTTGGTTGAAGAAATTCTGCAGCTGAGTTGATGGAAAATAACCTATTGCTTGCTTTTATTAACCGTTGCCTGATTATTTTTTTTTCCTAAGAGGCCAGAACTATAACTGGTCATAAGCTAGTGTTTCATCCAGGCAGAGATTATGCCCAAAAAGTGTCAAAAGTAAATAGGTAACCCACAGGGATAATGTTACCTTAATACTGTTGAAGGATTTGAATATATTTTGTGAGATGGCATTTTTTTTATTTCTTCCCATTCTCGCTCCTTTGTTTTGAATGCAGATAGGCTATACGAGCACTGTTTTAACTCACAAAAGCTTTCTGAATCTAAAATGAAGCATTTCAAAATTAAAAAAGAAGGCAAAGTCAGAAAGCCTGAGACAGCAAGCAGCCCTCTCAAAGAATGCTGTTTGGAAGTGGTATTATTAGACATGCTGGAGCTGAGAGAGGAGAGCATGTGCACAAAATTCCCTGCGTCACTAAATATGACTTTTAAAACCTCATAATATCTTCTGTAAAAGCTACTATCCTGTCAAACATTTTTGCAGTTGATCTCTTTGTGGCTGAAACCATAAAGAAAGTTCAAATAAAGTCGCAACTATTTTTGCAATAAAAAAAAAGCCACGTCCTTTTCCTTTTGTCTCCTTGTTCTAAACCTCTGGCTGTACAGCATTTGATCAAGCCTTCAAAAAGACAAAACAAAATTTTCCCTCAGGCATAGAGTAGTCTTGGGAAGTTCTGGCTCAAGATACAGATATTTCTGCGAAAATGAAAATAAGATCTTGGAAACAAAATCCTACAGCAGCCATAACTGTGCATTGCTCTTGTGGTTTTAATAACATCTAGAAAAGCTAGGGGATTGATAATATTACTGGAAGACTGAAATGGGGCTGGTAGTTGTGATAAGGACAGGAGACCCTGAAGAAGCACAGCTGCTTTTTCACCTCCACGTCAGGATACAGCCATGCAGCAGCAGGCAAGCAAAAGGAGGTGCTTATGTGTCTTTTGTAGCTTCCCTGGTAAATCCTCTTCCAACGGGAAATGCCAGAGAGCGAATGCAGCTAGATTGCTCTTTCTCAACATCGTTCAGGCTCAGCTCTCAGTCCTGAATTCTGAGCTGATGTTTTGCCTTCAGAAGGATATTTCATACTTGTCTTGACCTGTTTAGCTGTAGGTAATCAGGCAGCCTGCTGCTCTGTGCATGTGTATGTGAGCCCACACCTCTTTTGGGCAGTTACCTGCTAATAATCAGACCTGAGCTGACAGCACGAGGTCATTAATGGTTATTAAGTTTTTTGTCAACTCTGGCCAGTGTCTGATTTAAATCAGGGGTTTAGAAATGATAGCTGACCACCTACATGACCTTCTGCCAAGAAGTTAAAACAGTATTTAATATATCAGATTTTCCAGCTGAATATGTTCCCTCATTTCTGTGTTATTCTGACACTCTTTCCTCACCATTGTCTACCTATAATTTTCTTCAATAAAGTGGCAAAATTACTTTGTTGTTCTTTTTCAAGGCGTGAGTATGCATTCTTCAAACAGATGTTAAGCATTAAAAATAGCAAGGAGTAATGATAAATAATTGGAATGATCTGAGTGAGAGATGGCAAGAAATAAAGGAAATAATTTAAGGGAAAAAAATTCTATTACCATCACTAAGAAAAAGTAAAGTAAGAAAATAATTGCATAAGCTGTGCTTAGTATTCTTGAGGGATCCCAACCCTGAACCCTGATACCACAGATATGTCTGACATGCAGTCAACATCTATCTCAGATAAGGCTGTGGAAATTATATCATCTATAGGGCAATCTCAAAGATAGATTTGTCTCATATATATAAAATGTTGGAGTTATTCAGATTTAGAAGCAGGAATGCTTGGCTTAGATTTGTGTCACTCCCCTTTTCTCTAAGTGAAGTCTGATCTTTGCTTTTGCAAGGAGCACAACAAAATCTTACTCTTGCCCTTTCCACTTTGAGTGGAGGTATTTGGGCTGTAGTAAACTCATCATTTTTGTCTCTGTGCCAGAAATGGAGCTACAGGCACCAGGAAAAGTGATTGTATGTGACCAGCTCCCAGACACCATTCTGCAATTTTCCCTATGTAGGACATGCAGTGGATGGCTCGATTGAAGTCTTATAACGCAGCAAAGCTGTAAAATGTAACTTTAATGTCATAGTCTCTCCTCAAATGCCGTACCTTGACACTTTAATAATTTTTCTCTTTTTTGCTTTGGACCCTCTCCTGATTTTTTAATTGAGTTGTCTGGTACCTAATGAGGGTTCTCAGTGTGGGTTCCCCTGCCCCAGCATGGAGCAGGTGAGAAAGTCCATCATCCCTCTTCACTATGATCTACTGGCTTTATCCATAATTTACAAGCAGTGAACCATTTGCTGCCCAGTTTTGTTCTTCCTGAGTGCCTGACATTGTTTATTTTGGGTTTCTCCTTGAAACACTTTGTTTTAGATTGCGTTAGTAGGGGTTAGTGCAGGTTTTTTTTTACATTGAATTTCCTTTTGTTACTTCTCACTTGTAATTCTCTAGATACATATGTATTGCTGTATTTTTGCCCTTTCTCTTCTGTTCCTGAGTGTGCACCTTGCAACATCTTTTGCATTTCTAATGAAGGTATTAGTCAGAGTCAAAACTGGAAGGAACCCTGTGAACATCTTGCTCCTGCTACCTCATCAGTCTCTCTGCTGCAGTTTTGTGCAGGGTTCCTTATCACTCTCCCTTCTGCTGTTTCTCTTCCTGTAGGTCTTTGTTAAGCAAATTGTTTGTGCTCATTGGTGAACTTTGTGAATGCAAACAAGCCTGTCCTTTCATGCAGTGGTTGTTCAAAACTGACTTGGAAAGATTTAAGCACTCACTTAAATGTTGCTGAAGGGAGACTTCTGTTCTGATTTCATTAATTTTATCCCTTACTTTTTGATTCTAGTCTTCTATGTATAAAACGTCAATAACTCCCTCTAGAATGGACTCTATCCCACATCACTTGTTGCTCATGTTTCCAATGCCCTCTTGAAGTTTTCTAATAGCTCTTTTTGTACTGCTGGGTCGATTATTTTACTGGAGATTGAAGATAAAAGTGCTGGGCAGTAATTGCCAAGATCATTCTTCCTTCTGTGTAAATCAATACTATATTTGCTTTATTTCCAGCCTTTGGGACTTCCATAGTTCTCCATGACTTTCAAAAATAATTGCCAGTGGCTCAGTAAATTAACTGGCTAATTCCCTCATCATCTGAGGATGAGTGCAACCAGACCAGCTGATCTCTATGGCGGATATTCAAAATTTTCAACTCTTCCTGTAACCTGCACTACAATAATGGCTATTTGGATAGAATTTTCATTATTTCCCAATTGTTACATCCCTTTTCCTCCTATTTTATTTGGGAAAGAAAACAGGGGGTGGTTTGGCATTTTTGGTGTTTTTTCATCTTCCTCTCACTTATTAATGAAACTACTTTCTGGCTGGCTTTTCTTTCCTCTACAGGACATTTGTGAAAGCCATTCTTATTCCCCAGTACTGCTTGGGTTAGCATAAATTCAGCTAGGTTTCTCCTGTCCTTGTCATTTCTCTTTTCTCCTATTTTCTCCAATTTATTTTCTATTTCCTGCTGCTCATTTCTGGGTTCTGTTACCTGTGAGCGAAGCAGCTTGCAATGCTGTCACTGACCTATTCCTACAAATAATTGGAAACATAGCTGGGCCAGAAGGATCCAATCCATTACCAAATTCTCTCCCATTTCTCCCTCACTGACCTGGTGTCCTCTCATACCCAGAATTTTTCCACTGTCTTTTATTTATCAGCAACAGAAAAGGAATAGCTTTAGGGGGATATTTATGACTGTCTTTCCAAGATACTTCTCTTTTCCCACGAGAGATGTAATAGGCAGGTGCCAAGATTAAGCAAGCCCTATGTTTCTGGTTCCCCTGAGGTCACAGCAGAGACCCTTCCTGGAGGCGGCTGGCCATTTTCTCTGTAATTTGTCACTGCAATCTCAGCCAGTGTGTGATGTTCAAGCCCAGAGTGCTTCTGTTGTTGTCTCTCTCTCTCATGCACTTGTAAGGGCACTGGCTTACATGACCTAGCAGGACTTTTCCATCTTTAACTTTTTGAAATGGTTTACCTTTTACCGCAGCGCTCTCTGACTCTTTCATTTCTTGGTTGTTTCTTTTTTCCTGAGGCTCAGTTTTATGCCTCCCAGGTCTCAGAACGCCCTCACTTTAATAAATAATGGCAGTTTACAAGCTGTGATTTGGATCCTATACTTGTTGTGCTTGGGGTATTTCTGAATAGATAATTGTCAAAAGCTCTTCCCAGACTTAGGGCAGATTTTTTCCTGTCCTTGTGGTACCAGCTCTCAAACTCATCTCTGCAGCTTTTAGAGTGAGTCATCGTGTTGTGCTCAGAGTAATGTAATGTAATGTAGTGTGTCAGGCAGCTCACACAACCTGTTTCTCATTCTAAGCTGCTGCTACCCTAAAACTATGATTTTAAGGAGGAAAATTGTTTATTCTCTTCTTTGATGTTGTTTCATGTTCATATGCCTCTATTTTGCCCATTTTCCTCTTGGTGGAGGCTGCCTTTTTTGCTCCAGTGACCAGATACTTGGACATCAGAACGTGTTACCACCTATTGTCTTAGAGAGAGTGCAAGAAATAGGTCTGGGGAGAACACCATTATTTTCTTTCTTAGCTTTTCTACCACAGGCGTTTATTATGTTCCTGGCTTCCCACTGATTGTCTATGATACGGTCTTCTGAAAACATATGGATAAGACTTTAAAAACATATTACAGGAAATATTAAAAGTACTATCTTGTTACTAAATTCATAATTATCGTTCTTTTAAGAGTACCTTATAAAGAACAAACATGATACCACAGATGGTATAGTTGGAAACAAGATGGTTAATTAAAAAAAAAAAAAAGGAAAAGGACCCCTCACCATTTAATTTGTGTACTGTCTTGATTTTTCTGCGTAACCCCTATCACCTTGCTGCTCCAGGAGCCTCGTGCCTTCCTTGCCGTATTTCTGCATAATGCAGGTTGTGCATCTTGCTCTGACAGAAGCAGTTCTTGTCCCCAGCTAAACTTTTCCAGGCTCACAGATGTTTCATCTCACATTGTTTAAATTTCATCATTGCTCGAAAGAGGAAGGAGAGCATTTCAGGACTCTTGGTAAGAGGATCACAGTGACTGTCCCCAGTCATACTGCCCAGTCTCTGCTCTTTGGTTGTTTTGTGAGCTGGGCTCCATTCACATCAGGTGGGCATCTGTGTTGCCCTGAAAAAAAGTGGATGAATCTGACCTCTTCTTCCTTGCATGACCGAAAATATTTTTATGTGTGGAGGAAATTTACACTAAACCCTAAAAAAACTAATGAAGGTCCAGCTTGTTAACACAGTAGGTGACTAGCTGTAGTCAGTGGCAACATCTTTTTCTTCCAGGCAATTTTCTCGCTATGACTTTGTTCTTTATTCCCTGCTGTCTTGTAGCATCAAGAATAGAGTTCCAATTAATATTTGCTGTGTTGCCTCACACTCAACCATCAGTTAGGCTTGAAAACTGCCCATTCTTTAGGTACTCCCACTTGAAATGTATGAGATGTTGTGGAGGATAGCCAAGGGAAGGGAAGGTCCTCAAAAGCTAATGGTAAACAGAAAACACAAAACCACTAAAAAAGACCCCTGGCATTTGTTTCTAGTTTTAGTGTCTTTGATGCTGAAAGGACGACTAAAAGATGCAAAGAAATTTTAAAAACAAACAAAAAAATAGGACAATTTGAATGCAAAAGACATCATCCTCCAAGAGTTCAGTAATCCAAGAGGTTAGGAGGTAGCTTGAATGTGTTCCCTCAGTAACTATTTGTGGAGAAGTCTGATAGCAGAGGACTATTAAATTCAGCACACAGAATTGTTAAGCAGACCCCTCAGACATGGGAAGTGTGTGACTGAAGCCATGCCCCAGTCTCAGTTAGACTGATGGTTTCACAGGAGGGTTGTGAAGGCCCCCAGGGACTGCTCCTGGTGACACTGCACCTGACGGGCACATCTGCACCCTCCTGTAGGTCACAGCAGTGGAGGAAGTGGATGTGTTTTGCCTGCACCAAGAAGGTTATTATATTTTCCCTTTAGACATTGCTATCCATTTGAGAGTCACTTCACAGCCAACCAAATCTGCAGCTCAGGGGGGATGCATTCATTCAACATTTACTCACTGATGCTGGGTCACAGAAGTGTGTCATTTTTAATTTTGTCACACCTGTCCCCAGATTTCCAAATCTTGTAGTTATGGGCTGCCTGGGTCACAGAAGTGTGTCATATTTAATTTTGTCACACCTGTCCCCACATTTCCAAATCTTGTAGCTATGGGCTGCCTGAAAGATAACAACTCTGCACAGATTTGCCAAGACTAACGATGAGATGAAGTGTATAAAATTTAAGAAATGTTGGCAAGCCCTGGTGGTTCAGACTTTTCTGTAGTTCTGTTATTTAATGAGAAGGATCCTCTTTATCTGCTTGAAAATTGTTTTCTGCTGCAATAGTGTTCAGAAAATAATTTCTTATACTTTCTGTCGCACAGCAGGTTATATGGCTGCATTTGTTTTCAGTCTCAGTCTAATTGCAATTCTAAAATATAGGTCTTGGTTGTTTTCAAACACAACAAAAACCCCTCTTAGCAGAATTTGAAGAAAGTGGTCTGTCTTCTTTTAAAGATGGTTTTGAACTGTATAGGAAAATATTAACTTGAAATTTCCTTTTATACTGGCTCTAGAACCTTGGCAGGAGGTTGGGGCTCCTATTAGCCTAGGTAATGAGCACTAATAACAGTGATAATGACACTTTTGAAGGTTTAAAATAGATTCTGTGACAATGTGCTGGTCAAATGTAATATAATCAAGTCTAATAAAGTTTTAATTTTCAAGCTATATAAAAATCCAGTTTTGAGATGACATGACATTCTGAGATAATCTTCCCTGCATAATGAGTTAAGAAATTTAGGCTTTTCTAAATGCCAGTTACTGAATTTATGATTTTATCTTGGAATATGGACACATCAGAAGTGCAACAATTAAGAGTGTTACCAAGAGCATGGGATCTGCTAGCATGTAATTTTAGGTGCTTAAAACACCAGATATTACAGATACAACTTCCCATAGTTGAAATTTAATATTTTCAAATTTATCAAAATCAGATGTTTGGGATCCTACTTAAACAACCAAAACATGTAGACCTCAGCAGAAACCCAGTTTTCCAGGACTGGGACAAGTTGTATGTTTTTGTTTAAACAGCATGACAACTTCTATCATGCAACTGCCAAAAAACTCAATGCATAAGAAGTCTTAGTTATTTTAGTTCTTGGCCTAGCAGTTTCATATATGCCCAGCAGAGAGATCTTTGTCTCTCAAACTCTCTATTTCTAAGAAATGTGCCCCAGAAAACTTTAGCATGAAGAAAGCACACATGAGATAGAAAAGGCAAACTATGACATAGCAATGTCCCAGGTCAGGATTAAGCCAGCAAAAAGAAGCTCACAGAGTTAGCATGGTCTCGTCTCTGATCTAGGCTCCATTCCTGCAACAATTAGAAATTTAGATAAACAGGAGCCACAGAAATCTGGAGGTTCAAGGATAATAAGGATATTAACTAAAGTCAGCTGAAAGCTGAAACTGTGTCTAATAAATTCTTTATTACTAAATTTTCCTTATCATTTTATTTTTTTTTAAGATCATGACAGGGCTGAGGTCTTGGCAATTCACATTTATAAGTAACTCTCATTTTATTTACAGGAACACATTCTGAGGAATATCTTGGGAGTTTGCTGCAGAGATTCTCTGCTGGCTGCCAATACTAAGCTGCAGGTAATGAAAAGTTTCTATGTAAACTTTCTATAAAAATGAAAGAAAAATGTTCAAGTTCTGGAACTTTATAGGTAAAGTACAACTCTAATCTTAAATATTTCCCCTAATCTCTCTATAATTCCTGGATTTAATTTGCTTAGCTTGCAAAAAAATAGGATTAGATGTTTCTGTACAAATAATGAAGAATTATTCACTTCTTCTCTTGCTTATGAGTTATACAGACCTATATTTATGAACTAATTTGTAGTCTCTAGCAATCTTTAGTCTCTCCTTGCTGGGAAACCCAACCCAATATTCCTCAGCAGGTTTTCTGCAGACTTCATTGATCCACCCTTCACGCTGAGCAGGCACTGCTCACCTAAGTTTCAATGTGTGGTCTCAGATTGCTGAATGGGTAATGGTTGGTTTTGATCGTGTGATAAAGAATAATTCTGTAAGAAAAGGTATTTCTCATGCAAGCATTCTGGCTCCTACACAGATGCAGGACTTGCAAAAAGCAGCTCAAACCTCTCTTAGCATCCATATGCTAAAGCTCAGTCATTCAGGGGCTACTGTAGAGTAGACAGAAAGCTGCAGAAAGTTGAAGAATTCATTGAGTTCACTCCCGTCGTGCTCTAGTCCCGTTCTCCACTTCTGACCAAGGAAACCAGGGGAGAAAATGGAGGCTCAGTCTCTTTCTGCTTGCTTGCTCTAGAGCATGTTGGGAAGTGATTCAGCTGAATGCTGCCATGATAGTACTCACTATCAACTTTGCACAGTACGTTAGCAAGTTAGTTTTCTTAATGCGAACCTTACTTCACCACTTTTTATCCCTCTCACCCACAGTCTCTGCCTGAAGGCTGTGATTCTCTCTGAAACATATCAGTTTGGTTCCCTGGCCAACTGAGAAAGTTAATTAGCTGTTTTCTGCTTTTCTGTGCTCATGCCTTTCTCTGTGACAGAGAGTGAACAAATTGCAGCCAGAATTTGGATGCCTAAGTGATAACATGAACATCACTGTGCCGCAGTGCTTCTTCACACACAGGCAGGTTGGCTACTGAAGCATAAGCTTTGTCATCTTCCTTGCTTGATCCCACCCAAGCCTTAAAAGCTGCAGAAGACCCTGGAAAACTGCTCTCCACCACTGGGAGTAATGCAGAGCTCCCCGTGCACATCCCTGCCATTGCCTGGTGTTGAGGCACTCGCACTTCCAGCCTGGGTGTGGATGGGGTTTGCTCCAAATTCCAGGAATGCTGCAGCCAGGAAGGCTGAGGAACAGGATAAGTGAGGAGCAGGTGAGAACGAGAAGGGATTACTAGTGTGATGTGATGGTTCCCTACTCTACTTGGGAGGAGGGTGACGTAAACATACTTACCACAGCTGCGGAATTCTGGCAAGTTCCAGTGAGTTTGTGAAGTTACTGAGGAAAAACAGTAGTTAAGAAAGACCCAAAAGATTTTTCCAGCCTCTAAATTTGCTCTGAATCTGAATTTGATCCCTGCCAACAAAGATAAAATCTACCTAGTTTTAGTGTGGGATGCCATTAATATCTGAGGAGAGTTTAATAACACCAGAACATATTCATAAACTGATCCTTAGAGATCTGTGCAGGCATATCTCTGTCTACCTAACATATCCTTCTTCCTTTCCCTTCTAGGCAGGCTCTTCCTCTGCAATTTGTGAACACATCTTGCAGAGGGCAAACAGCCCCCTTTTTCAGTGGCACTGAGCAGTCATGGGACCCAGAAGGAAAAATTACACTTGGAAAGGTTTGTATTCAATTCCTGATTTCATGGATTATCCTGAAAGTTGTATTATCTATTTTGCCTGAGTGGCAGCTGTTTATAAGCCTTGAGGGAGAAATATTAAATATCGGTTTCTCTTTCATAACAAAGATGATCTCATTTATCCGATCTGGGTTTTATTCTGTGCTTTTTATATGTCCTTAAGCATCAAACATAACTTCAGTGCTCCAGAAGTGTTCTGCCCTGTGCCTTTGATTCAGCCCACCCTGACAGGCTTGCCACATGTCTGACATTTCAATAGCATTTTGTTCTTACATGGTAATTGAGATCACCAAAGTCCCCTAACAGAATACGGCCAGACTTCATCCCCTGTAAAAATGATTGACTGTCCCCTGGCTACTCTTCACAACATTCCTGTAGGATATGTAGTATTCCCATGGAGCAGGTCAGAAAAGATAAGATTTGAAGCACAAGGATTCAAAATGTTTTCATATTATGCATTCAAGCTGATCTCAGTTTTTCATTTTCAAAGCTGTTTCATGTGTTATCTCCATTTTTCTCAAACACATGACTGAGAACGAAAGCAAACCAATGATTTGACCATGTCATCACCAATTTGTTCACTGTCATTAACTTGGTTAAGACTTACCATGAAATAATCTCCCAGAGAAGAGCATAAGCCATAAGGAAGCTGAATGAAAAAAGGGTTTGATCTATGTTTTAAAGGTGGGCCACTTGGATGACTGTCCTTGCTGTTCAAACACACTTGGTTTATTCTGGTTCCTGGTCCTGCCATCACCTGAGAGAAGTAGGAGTAAGAGATGTCAGCAAGCCCCAGGCTGCCCAGCAGATCAATATCTGAGTCGAGATGAGAATACAGCTCTTACCTCCTGGGGCTGTGGTTGGACACAACTGCCTCTTCTGTGTTATCAGAAAAGCCCATTAAGAGCAACTCGTTTATACTAGGACACACAGATTTAATTCCTTCTTTCTTTTAAGTCTTTTCTAGTTCTCTGTCACCAAGCATTGATTTAAAAATGGACATTTATCTTCCTTGGGCAGAACACTTTCAGGTATTTGCAATCCTCTGAACTTGCTCTCTAAGAGTGAAAAACATTAGAATTGAATTGAAGTGAATTGAAGCTGGTGATAGACTTTTTAATAGGCAAATATTACCACCAGATTTACCTGCTGACAGTGGAGTTGATGTTAATGGCAAATGGTATGAACTAGGAGAACTTTGGGGTCTTTTAGTGCTAAAAGCCTGCAGCATGTAGGTTTTTAATTTACAAGCTCCACTTACCATCTACTTATCGGGAGCCTGAGGCTTGCAAATGGGCAAAAATGGATAAAGCAGTTAAAGAGGTGCTGAAGTATTATTAGGTGTGAAGCTCTGAGTGCAAATGCTGTGTGCAGTTGCCGCACTGGCTGGGCACAGAGGTACAGGCAGTCACTGCCAGCTGGTGACAATGTGCCCGTGGGAGACCCACACCTACCTGAGCCCGTGTTATCAGGGAATAGAGGGTGGCAGCTTTAGGATTGGTGCCAGGAGAACCCAGCAGCAACCAGGAAGCCACTCTTAATAAGATTTGGCTTATGTATACTTTACATTTCGTCACTGGTTCCTCTCAGGAAGGCAAACTCAGTGCTGACACACTGGAAGTACTGCTGGGCTGCACAGGGTGGCTGGAGCCTTCAGTTGCACCAGGGATGTGAAATTTTAGGTGGGAGGAACTGTGCTCCCCTGCTTCTGCCTGCAAACAGTGGGAAAAGTCACAGTCTCTCTCACTGGGGTTTGGCACAAATGCGCGATGAGGGGCAGATCTGTGCGCCAGATAAAACAGGTTTTATTGTTTTTTGGTTTTGATTTTCCGGGGAGACGTGAAAGAAAAGGGGAGATGATAGCATGTGTTTAATTTAACAGAAACTATTTGGTTTCTTACATGAAGGACACTTTTGAAAACAGG
The DNA here is from genome assembly GCA_013396875.1 of Vireo altiloquus. Taxonomy (NCBI): domain Eukaryota; kingdom Metazoa; phylum Chordata; class Aves; order Passeriformes; family Vireonidae; genus Vireo; species Vireo altiloquus. Next base: position 523,606 of record VZRF01007601.1, read on the forward strand.
AACATCAATGTAATAGGGAAGGCAACTTGACAAGAGTGGAGCACTTAAAGTAATGTGATTGCTTCACAGTGGACCATAAGGTCAGGGTTATGCAGAAGTCCAAACGGTGTCAGAGCTCCTAATTTCAAACTAATGAACCCCTTGATGACAGGAGCTGGAGTTCCTTGACAAAGGGTATGGACTCTTTGCGGCAAAGTGGTGATGTCAATGTCAGTAGTAGCAGCACGGCAATTTAATTCACATGGGCAAGCATGCGTCACCTTTCTGGTCAGGAGGGTCTACACAAACTCATCTTCTAGGTTCAAGTTCAGCACTTTATCTTCAAGCTATCAAGGCCAAAAAGAGTTTGGTTTTACATGCTCACGTAGAAGTTCACCTTTTATTCACCAGAAACATCTTGTTTCATGGCTCATAAATATTAAACTAATATAAATGTAACCTCTGTCCTCTCAGGGCTGATCACGAGTGAATGAATTTGAGAACTAAAATTTCCAAGCTGCAGTCTCTTTTCCTGTTGTTAGCACTCTCTGGCAGAGGCTGAACAAAAGCACCAGCAACTGTGGTCAGCTCAAATGGAGACAGGACTCTTGCCTTCATTCCCATATCCCCCCACTCTGACTACCCACTTGTAGAAACTCAACAACCACAAATACTCCAGCCTGTCTTTGTGAGCTTTGAAAACAACAATAAGAACATGAATGTTTCCAATGCCCCATTCACAAAAGCCATGTCCCATACATGTGAGGATATGTTGGCTTCTGCGGCACTGTTGTCATATCAGCACTGCCGTGTCCTTCTTCAAGTTATTTGTTGTTGTGCCAGCACAGTCCAAAAGCCACCAGTAACAGAAATATACAAGTGATTTTGTGCTGTAACTTCTGAGATGAAAAACTTGGCTGGGAAAAAAACAGAAGTCATAAGTCTATTTGCCTCACCTACTTACTGTGTGATTGTCTGGAACTGCTTCTGAAATTATTTGGAAACCTAACATATTTAGCAGATAGGGACCAAGACTCTCTGTGAGCTTGCCAAAAGAAAACTTTAATTCACAGTCTGAATATCAGGGGAGAGCTATACTTCAAGTGGTCTGATGTAAGGTTTCTCTGACATTTATATGGTGAAATACAGCTCCGTCCCATATTTAAAGGAAGAAAAAAGTAGTCAGAAAAAGAAAATCTCTTAGGAAATCTTCAAGGCTGATGGCCAAAATTTAAAAGTTACCCTGATCACCCTCATTTCTCCTTTGGGTCTCTGAGAAAGGTTCTTGGATTGTGCAAAGAAAGATATATATATATAGTTGACTTTGAATCTCAAAAGAGCAAATATTTCTGAATGCTCAATGCCTTCAGCTCCTGCTGTTTCTCTCTGACATTACAGAGCGCCTAAGACATGGTAGATGTGCTTCTGAGTATTTCTGACACCAAGCATTCCAGCTGGAATAGCTGTGTTAAGGCTACTCTTAGCTGTGTTAAGGCTGTGTTAAGGCTGCTCTTACTCGTCTTGCTTCCCTCTTGCCTTGCCTCTCGTGCTGAGTGCCTTCCTCAGTCTTGCCCGCTCTTTGCAAAGACAGGACACACAGCCTGCTGCTGCTTCAGGTTTCATATAGGATGCTCATCTCATGCCCAGAGAAGGCCAAAAAGATGGTCTGAATAGATGAGCAGAATGATGGAAAGTGAAATTAGCAATAAAAAATGATTAAAAGTCCATTCTGTAAATCTGCAGTGGCATAAAAAAAAATTCCTGGCAGGGGTTGATGATGTCCTTTGCTGGAAATGGTGCCTGGGGCATTATTATGCTCTCACGCTGATGATGACAGATGTACAAACCAGAATGTGACGGGAGTATGGGGCAGCTTTGCTCCATCCTCCAGCCAAGCCGCTGAACCTCTCCAGCTGGAAAAGACATTGTGCTGTAGCTGTGACTCACAGAGGGTGCTATCTCCTCTCAGAGAAGGTAAGTGAGGTTGAGTATCTTTCTGAAGCAGGTCAACTGCTGGAGTTGGCACAGAAATGGGCTCAAAAGGAAAAGCAGGTGTCCCAGAAAAGGCATAGGTGAATATCTTGGTACACGAGTCACAGGTGACTCAATCTTCACACAAGGAGTAATCCTGAAGTCTATGTGGAGTACCCAGGCTACCAAAAGAAGATTAGAGCCTCTCCTTGTGCTGTCCTGATGGCGTTTCAGCCTTCCTGGATGAGCATGGTACCAGGAGGCTGATATGGCTGGAGGGTCTGTTTTTCTGATAAAGCAGAATATGAACTCCTGTCTGCCTGTATTTACTCAAGAGTCAATGGCACTTTCTGCACAGAGAGAGCAAAGGACTCTTGTCCTGTGTGAACACATAATGTCCCACTTCAGTTTCCATGGCATTTTGCTGCTCTTGGCCCAAATAATTGTTCAGTTCTTGTACTGAATAACCAATGGTTTCAGCTCAGACACAGCAGTATGACAAGACCTGTGACAAAACTTAACTTAGTGCTGCCTTAACAAAGTACTTGTGTCTGTGAGGAGCCACCATGGCTGTGGCTTGTGTTCAAAGCCTCACAGTATGATGAAAAAAGCTCCATTGGGCTAGCTCTGAAAAGGTACCAGTTTGTCAGAAAGTCAGAGGATGCAAAACACGATGGTGAGATGAGCAATCCAGAACCTGGAGCCCTGCCTTGGACACTCGTGTGCCCAGGAAGTCCCATGCTTCTCACAGGGGCTTCCAGGCCAGCATGTCCTGGGCATGTGGCCAATGCTAACCAGAGGAGTAACTTGTGGGGCAGTAGGATGGCACACTCATTCTTCAGGAACGTCAGTGTTCTTCGGCCAGAAGCTGGTTCTCTGTGTTTTCCTCAAAAAAACAATGAGCAGAGGTCCTGGTGGCAATGGCTAGAGCTGTTTCCCCAAGAGGCAAGAAGGCAAGATTTCATTCCCTTATTTGTCTGGAAAAAACCAAATCCACACAAATTAGGAGGTGTAGACTAGAGGTGAGATGTGGCATGTGTGGGCCTGCCTCCCTCTCAGCTGAGGTCTCCTGCAGCCCAGGGCTGTGCTGAGGGGAAGATGGGCTTTGGCCACCTGCTATTGTGAGAGAAATCCCTTTCTTCCTCTCGTGACTTGGTTTGAAGAGGGAGTGGTATCTGAGGATCTGGCATGAGTTAACCATGTTCTGAAACCACTTCTTAGATCACAGCTAAATGTCCAGTTTCCATGAGCCAGAAATGGGTGCTGGCAGCCCAGAAGGCCAATGGAATCCTGAGCTGCATCCAAAGCAGTGTGGGCAGCAGGGCCAGGGAGGGGATTCTGCCCCTCTGCTATGCTCTGGTGAGACCTCACTGCAGTGCTGCATCCAGCTCTGGGGTCCTCAGCACAGGAAGCACATGGACCTGCAGAGGAGGCTGTCAAAATTATTAGAGGGATGGAGAACCTCTCCTATGAGGAAAGGCTGTAAGAATTGGGATTGTTCAGCCAGAAAAAGAGAAGGCTTCAGAGTGACCTAATTCTGGCCTTCCAGTGCTTGAAGGGAGCCTCCCAGAAAGATAGGGAGAGACTATTTGTAAGAGCCTTTAGTGATAGGACAAAATAGAAAGGATTCAAATTAAAAGAGAGTAGATTAGATATTAGAAAAACAATTCTTTACTGTGAGGGTTGTGAAGCACTGGAACAGGTTGCCCAGAGACCATACCTGCTGATGCCTTAGGTTTTAACTTTTATATTTTTTCAAATCCTGTACTGCTAGTGTAACTCTGAAGTTTCCTGTAGCTTGTTAAGTGCTGTTCTCTCATGCTAAGATAGACATAACAAAGCCTCTCCAGCTTCCTCTCCAAGGACACCCAGACTGTCCTAGGCCCAAGAACTGTAAACCATCATCTTGGGGAGAGGGGGGCAAACTTGGG
>VZRF01007601.1:527618-549981 GCA_013396875.1 Vireo altiloquus
ATGATCATATTGAGCACAGACCAAGTGCTAAGCTCACGGAAGGAGTATTTGCCAAAACTCAGCTCTAGACATCTGAGACACCTGAGTAAGCAAGAAATCATACCTTGTAAGTCAGTAGTCTGGGTGCCCCCTGTCCAGATAAGGATTTTTGTAATGGCACTTTTAGATGCAGTGCCATGCAGAGAACTAGTGCTTATCCAGACTTTCAGGATTACCTTGATATGAAGCTTTCTGGTGTCTTTTGAATCATTTGCCTTTTCTTTATCACAGAAAGTGATATTTGATGAAAGTGACAGTCCTCATGATCCTTTTGATCAAAGCAGCATGCATTACTGTTTAATGAAGCTTGTGACTTGAGGTTCTATAAAATATGTTAAGAGCCTGCATTACAAGATCCAGTAATAGAGGAATTAGCTTATAGTGTACACAGGAGAAAAGCTTTGCTCTGAGACAATTATAGAGGTTCTGGAAAAGGATAGGCTATAATTTTGCTCTGAAACAATGCTGCTGCTTTTATAGCAATTTTTATTGGCAAGTTCATCCTCAAATGTGTTGTTTTATCATTACTTTTCTATTATTCACACTGAAAAAATATCACCACAAAAATATTACTTGCTCCAGTACAAAACTCGGTTACTAAGGTTACTAGATGAGATCTGTTTGGAATGATTTACAGCTCCTAAACACACTTTCCTCCCCCAGCGAGCCGATTGAGAAGAAGAATCTGCCCTAATAAATTAACCATGGTAAATGCAGACTGACCTACAAATTAAGAAATACAAGGTTAAATACAAACATCGATCAAAGGCAAGAACTATAAATAGATAATGAACTGAAGAAACAATGCCTGCAAAGCAAAAGGTTCCTGGAGTTTCCACGTTGGCTGGCAAATGCTACGTAAGTACCCTGCTCAGCAGAAGAGGAGGATACTGCTTACGTGCATTCAGAGGAAATGTACAGCAGGAAACTTTGTCACATCTACCTAGAATAATTCAAGAAAAAATAAAAACCATCCTCCATTAAACTCTGCAGGGAAGTTCAGCATAACTTCTCCAGGGCCAAGGCTGTGACCTGGCACACAGTATCACTGCCTTTACACAGATGAGAAATTGTTGCTTAGACTGTGCATTTTCTTTTACTCGTTTTGCAGTTGGTAAAGTCCAAAGCAATATTTTACAGAGGGGCTAACTCTTATCTTTCATCTTGTTGGTAGAATTGAAATCTGTAAAAGTAGATACAGTCCCTAACGATGAAACATAAATTATACAGGCAAACAAGCACATCCCTGTGTGTCATCACAGGTCTATTGCCTTCAGGGCAGACCCACTGACATCCAGTGTGTGAGTATCCAGACTCATAGGAATGGGGCTCTTCCAGGCATGCATTTTGTTTTTGCACTGTTGGCATCCCTGTCTTGAAAGGCAGGCCCTAAAACTCTCACCTGAAGTGGGAGTCTTTCTCTGGAGCCCTATAATCCACAATCAGAGGTTTTGGGAACAGCCTGCTTCATTGAAAACATGATCCTTGCTGGAGATCCATGAGCCTTCATGGTGGTAAACAATGGATAGGCAGATGCCCTTAGAGATGCAGGACAGGCCCTAAGGAGGTGAGGAGGCTAGGAAATGTTCTCTGCTAATTAAAGTCCCATTTTCATGTAGCCGCCTCTGGCAACAGGGAATATTGCATGTAGCACTGGAAAGGATGTAGGAGCAGATTTAGAACTAGAATGGTACTACTCAGATGAGAACATTGTCTTTGATAACTACAGAGGACAAAAACCAAGATGGAAAGGATATGGTTTAATTAGGCCACCAGGGTAATAACTCAGCTGGGAATGTCACTTGGAAGTATGCTGTAGCAATCAGCATCGTTTTTTACCCTTAAGCTTCTCTCCTTTGCCGGGCTCTGTCAGCTTTCCCACTGCCAAGGCCCTGAGGAAACAGGAGCATGGTTGAGGTTGGAAGAAGCCCCTGGAGATCATCTAGTCCAACCTCCCCCCCATGCTCAGTGCAGCATCTGCTAGACAAGTTTCTCAGGATCAGGACAGTTAGGCTGCTCAAGACTTTGTCCAGTCAGGTTTTGAATACCCTCATGAACACAGACTTCACAAGGTCTTTGGGCAACTTGTCCCAATGTTTGACCAGCCTAACAGTAAAAATGTTTTTATTTCTTATGTTTAAATTGATTTTTTTAAATTTCAATTAGTGTTCATTTCTTGTTGTACTATCACCAGGCACCACTAAGAGCCTGTCTCCTTTTTCTATACTGCCTCCCTTCAGGTGGGAGTGACAAGTACACAAACACAGTGACAAGATCTCCCTGGGCCACCTCTTCTCTAAGCTGGACAATCCCTGCTCTCTCAGCCTCTCCTCAGGTCCCACATGGTCTTGCCCCAGATTTTACTTTCAATTCCTGGCAACTGAATGTACTTATGATGAACAGGTTTCGCCCTAGAGGCTTGCCACAAGATGATGTTGCAAGTTAAATCTGTTTCTCATTCACCCCACCTCTAAGAGATCTTGCAGATTTCATTTCCTCGCTGTTACCAACTAAATGCATATCTGCTTTCTGATTCACTTAGGATGATTTTTAAATCAAGATGGTGCTGCTCTTGATTTCTCTAATTGGTACACTCTGACTTATCGCCTTGGAGAAGTCCTAGCCATGCCCTAAATCCCGATGATTAAGCCAGCCTCTTAATACTATCCCAAATAATTTCTGGGCAGGTGTACAATAATAATTTCATGAGGCAGTTTCTTGGCTGTAGAAAGGTGTAGGAGAGATGTGAGCCTGTCTCAGAGCATGTTGCTCTTTTTGATGTCAACCAAGAACCATCTTGTCATTGAGGCCTTGCTGTATGAGGTCTGCCTCCCTATCCCCCCCTCCGCCAGCTGCTAAAATATCTTCCTTCTTGTCACTCCATTCTGGCTAGCTCAGTGACCTTGCTCAGGAAATCAGCTGTCTGTCTGTGCCCTGGGCACACCATGTTGTGCTTGCGCACCTGGGCACTGCTCCCTTGGCTCATTCACAGCATCTTGGAGAGGGATTTGGAAAATCACTGAACCTGCTGTTCCACAGTTCCTGTATATACATGGAGGCAGTGGCATCTCATCTCTCCTTGACTTGACACTATTCTGGATGGCAGAACTTAGAAGGAAGGATTTTTCCCTTTTATCAAAGGAGCACAGTGAGCTCTCTTGCATGCTGCCACAACAGAATTCATCTCTGAGATAATGCTCTGACCTGTGAGGAGAGGCTGGTGACCAGATCAGTCATGAGAAATGTCTCAGTGTGGCATTGTCCATCCAATGCTTTTATTTTCTGTGATCTGTCACCCCATCATGGAGATTTCTATCAGATGGGGAAGGACGCAGAGGAAGGAGGCAAAGGGACAGGCGAAGATATTCTCACTGCTCTTTGGTTTTCCCTGTTGTGAATCCTGTGGGCCAAGGTTCCATGTAAACCCCTTCCTGCTGCACCTAACCCAGAACCTGAGGAACCTGCCACAGCCTACAGGTCAAGTTGTTTTACATTGGAACAGCTCTTCTTGAGGAAAAGCTGGAACAACCACAAAGAAACAATAATACACCATGACCCAGGAGAGAAAACAGTAGTCCCACATGCTGGAACCTAAATTATGTTAAATGTTCCTCCTTTTCTAGTCCCTGTCCCAAAATGGCAGTTTAGTGGGAGCAAATTGAGGACTACACATGACAAATGCCCATACACACACACAGACAGCTGAGCTCGGGGCTGGCAGTTGGGATGTGCTCATTGCTCACCTGCAGCCTAGGAAAAGCTTGAGGAAACAGGGACAGCTAACAGGAAGGAATGCCTTCAGATCAGGCAATTTGGATGCTGATGTGGTGCCCTCTCACAAAGGCTTTATTTTCTGCTAGTGAAAGATGTCCTGAAGGGGGTAAATCCCTCATAAATTCATGACAGCTGATGGGCATCATTTGTTCTAATTACTTTGGTCCTTAGATAACCTATTTACCTACTTGCCCTTTGAATTTAAACTACATTAACCAGCAGTGTTACTTGCCTTCATATCAGTCATCTCTTATTTATTTTAGCTAAGGAATATCACAGTTGAGTTCACATATTTGTTGAGTGATTTACGAAATTTATGAAAATGTGTTCAGATAACCTTAATGAATTGTATTACCACAGCGTTGATAGTTCAGAGTTTTGACTGAAAGCAAAGACACAGTTCCTCTTGGCACCATCAACCTAATTCCTCTTTGGTCATGGGACAGAGTGCAGCAACATGCTCAGGCCTCACCTTGAGGAGGGAAAGGAAACCATGGTTGGGCAGGTGTGTAACACTTGTGTGGAAACACATGCCCAGATCTTGGTTTGGTTCTCCTGGCAATGGCTTTCTCATCAGCCTGCATCTAGGTAATGGGTCAGCCAAGGAATATCTACTTACTTCCACCTCTCTGTTTTATTTAGAAAGTGGGGTTTTTTTGTGCAGAGTTGCTATTTTCTGGTCAACAACCATTCATCAGCAAAGAGAAGGTCATGTCCTTCTGACAGTACTGCCTTGCATCAGTAGAGCAGTGCCCAGCCTTGTTTCTCATTAAGGGAAGGTAAGCACAATGCTTTGCACTGTCAGGAGTCAGGAGTCCTGGACTGGGTTCACTTCCATACCTGGCTCACTTCTTTTCTCCTGGCTCATTGTGGCACAAACATGGTCATAATATCTGATCTCTGATAAAAACATTTCAAAATGAGTAGGTAGGAAAATGTCCACCTCTATTTTCAGGGTGAACCTAAAATGCTGTAAGTGTAACAAATACAATGGTGAGGGTATATTTAAAGCATAAATGTTCTGAGGCAAAATAAAGTTTGGGTCCTGACCAGATATGGTATAAGAAGCACAGGAAGACTCTATATTAAAAGCAAACCCTTTTTAGCTGAATGATCAGAGAGTACTCATCTTCTGTAGTTTATAAAAGTAAATTTATATACAGGGAAAGCCTCTACAAAGTATAAACAAGATCAAAAATGCAGCCTCATTACCGGTTACCCTGGTAAGTGCTGTGCAGCACAGAGCTCTACAGGAGAGAGCTTCTGAGGAGAAGAAACGAGCCAGCCAAAATATTATCTTCTAGGCACATAGCCCACTGCTTCCTGTCAGTCACTAGATAAATTCTTCCTCAGGATGATTTTCTTTGCCAAAGGGAGCACAGTGCTGCTGTCTGCGATACACAGTCTCAAAAACATAGGTTTCTGTTTATCGGCTCAAGCTGTACTTGGGCTTCTGTCCCTTGACTTGGGTTATCGTGTCTAGTTGCTGGCTTGCAGCTGCAAATCAGGTGCCAGAGCAGAGTCAAATTCGATTTGATGCTGTAATTAATTCTGTAGGAATAAAAATGCTTGCAGGAATATGACAGCTCCTTCTATCTGCAAGCAGTGATGTTGGGTTCCAGCAAGGCTAAAAATACATCATATTTACTCAAATGTAAAGCGTTGGATTAATTTTCAAGCATGTTTGTTAACAGCCAAAAGTCTCTGCCTATCGCAGAGGAAAAACACAGCCTATATCTGGATGCCTAGGTCCTGCTGAATTCCTTGAAGCCCTGTGAAGCAGCATCAAAGGAGGAAATTGGCAGCAACTATTTGGGGCTTTGTATCCTGCCTCCAGCTAACACAGAGGTTCTTTTATCAATGAGCCTACAGGAATCCAGTAGGACTTGCATTCTCATGACGTGGGGAAGGATGAAAGCAGGAGGTCAGGGTGCACTGGACTTGAAAAATGGAAAGCATTGGATGGGAATGTCATAGGAAGGGTTGTGGTTTGGAAATATAGGATGATGTGGAAAGGGGAAAAAGAAGACCTAGAAATGACATACATATGCAAATTACAGATTATTATTGTAGCTCATGTGTTGATCTATGTTGGATAACAAGCAAAAACTATTAACCTTACCCAAATTTTAGGTCAGCTGTCTTTGTAAGTAGAAGGCAAGGCTAAGAAGCAGAAATTTGTGCTGTTCCCATTCATGGAGAGGTCGTGGGATTCTGTTTCTTCAGCTGCTTTTTCAGTCATAAGCCAAGGACTAAGGACTGCTCATCCCTTACAGGTATAATGTTGCCATAGGGTCTGCTCTGCTGTTAACTTCACTCTGCCCACATGAGTTTAACAAAGCTGACATGGAGCAAGGCACAGGGAGTCTCTTTGTGGACCTAAATCCTGGGCTTCCATTCCCAGTGAAACCGGGCTGGTTCACACACTTGAAACAAGTTCAATACCACGGAGAGTTCCTTTTCTGCCCCAACCCTCAGCTGCCCAAAGTCCACAGGCCACCCTGCTGAGCCTTGAAAGCAGCAGAGATCCTATGGGCACACTGATGTGGCTGTGATATGTGCCATCCACCGAGGGTGAGGAATGCACTGCTCTCCACAAGAAGTTTTTTAAAGGTGAAATGCTCGCTGTAGATAAGTAAAATAAATAGTAACTGTGGTTATCTCAGTCACCCACTGTGTGGAGAATTGCTTGTGATGGTGTCCCATCACTCCATCACTCAGCCTCACCATGCTTTTTAAGACAACCTTGTTTTTAAAAAGCTAAAAATATTTTTCCTTGAATCTAGTTTCTTTTGTCAACAGCGTAATGTAATCCATGAGTGACTGTATTAGCTTTGACATGAAAAGTTTGTGGCTGCAATGCCTTCCTCAAGAAAGAGGATAATGTAGGCATTTGTCACTATGAAGGTACTAACATACTAATGGTTTTGATTTAAAATGGTGATATTTCAAACACCTCATGTGAAAGCAGAAGAGAACCAGTGCAGGAAGGAAGCTGCTCTTCATGAAGAATTGGATGCTTTGCAGGAAAGACTTTGACTTTAGTGACTTCAGTGCTAACGACAGGTAAAATTTGGACATGTGCAACCTAATTATTTTTCCTGGGGGCTAAGGCATAGTGACATGGTTATGATTTGAAGAAAGACAGTGGAGAAAAAAACTCCCTCTTTGTTGAGCCATCCCATAATAAGATGTGCTAAAAATTCAAGTTTATTTTCTTAGCAGCTGCATATAGACTCTATTGCCCTTTCAACTTGGAGAGTCAAGTCACTAAACATCACCTTGCTCCATTTTCCTTTTTCACTTCATTGTTGTAGTTCGTCTCTCCTGTAATTGTTATGTGTTGTTTTTACTGCTTTTCCACTTCTCTGCATCCCCTCTCTTCTACAGATTTTGTCTCTACTCCTGAAGGGCTCCTAACAAAACTGGAAGTTCAGCCTGTACTCATTCAGGTCACCCACTCAACTTGTTTTCCTCTATAACTTCTTGCCCATTTTCCATCAGTATGTCATGATAAAGGTAACAGCTGTATGACAAAAGCATGTTAGTCTGTTTCCTCTGTCCTAGTCCCATCCCCTACCCTTGACCTCCTCTATGTACCAGTCCTGTTCCACCCTGGCTATTTCAGTGCTCCCTTTCAGGCTGCCTCTTGCTCCCTTGTGGAGATCTAACACGCAGGGACACATCTTCCTCTGACTGTGGGACATGGCACTTTGTCTGCTTTCAGGGAGCAGAGATCCCTGCCTCCTCTCCTCTCAGCTGGCCTTTGCCCTCCTGGGATGCTATTAGTGTTGTGTCCTTCCCACTGTGGAGGTTGCAGCACACAGTGCCTTCCCTTTCGGAAGTGAGTTTTAGAGGTGAAAACCGCCGTGGTTTTTGTGCCTCTGCAGCTCACCAGTGGCAAAGCCCAGCCAACTGCACTCTGCCAAGGACCTGGGAAGGGCTGGAGTGAGGGTTCTGTTTTCTTTTAATCTCACCTTTGATAAGAAGTGTCTTTGGTTGAGACTAGACTTTGCCTAGTGAGATAGGGACTGTAAATAACAGCACTGGTGATTTTCTTTGACACAATCAGGTGCAATGGAAGACCAGCATAGAGGCAGCTTTACTGGGGCTGTTAGGGCCCAGCAGCCAGGATGCTCAGGTTTCTCTAGGACATGCTCCTGCTACATTTTAGCAAAGTTATGTTTGGCACTCATGTTGGGGGTCTTTTTCAGGAAAAGTGTAAAAAAATACATTGGTGGATTTTCCTGTGATGTGCTTCTACCCTGCACAGAACAGAATGTCTGCCTTTCACAAGGACATACCTTGTAACTCTTCCTAGTCAGGGGGTTGTAATGTCAGTGTGGAATGGGAGCAAAACAGCAGTAATGTTTTATTTTAGTCAGAGGACTCTGTAAGCTGCTACCACTGCATCGTCCTACCTTCAACCTGCCTCATCCTGAGTGCTCCTGGGGTCACATTCCCGGAGCTTGTACCCAGCCTTATGTCTTTCTGCTCCCTGCCTCCTTATTATTCTTCAACAGGAGAAATATATTCTCTCCAGGCACCTTGTCTTTGTGTGCTGTCTTACCTCTCTTCTCCTACAATAACTTCAGATCTTCCCACACTCTCCTCCTCCTCTGTGTTATTTATCTACATCTGTCGATATTCGTGTCCCCTGCTTCACTGTTCCTCTTTATGTTATAATTAGGACGTCCAGCACAGCTTTAGTTCATTTAATTTAATAATCTTTTATCTTGCTCTTCATTCCTCTTTCTCAGAACGTCTCTTCTTGCTGTATTAAATTAATTCTTCTTGTTGGTTATTCAACTGTTAACAAAATGAGATATAATGACCATCTATCAAGATCCATTTTCCATTTACCCACAAAAGTGTTTTGATCAGTTTTGATTAAAATACAAATGGGCCTGAATGAATCTGAGGAATAATTAAAATGAAAGAAATCTCACCTCAAGACTTGTTTAAAACTTCATCTGATTCCAAATCTGTATTTCTGTAGCTTCACCCCAAGTCTACATTCTGTGCTCTCTGATAATACACAATCTCTTTGGTATTAGGAATTCACAGATCATTCGTCTTACATTACCTATAGTGCTAGCACAAAGCTGAACTATGTAAGCCTCCATTTACCTCCCTAGAACTGAAAATTAGTCATCTCTAAGCAGTCAATCGTGCTGATTACAGTGATCACTAAACCAGCTGCATCATCTTGCTCTGTTTTAGGACTGGAAATTGTTGCATCAACTTCCTTTCTGCTACATGTTCTTGCTCTCTGTCTCTCTGCCTTTTTTCCTTCTAATTTACGTTTCTTTTGAAGTGAAAAAGAAGCATCACAAATTATCTATAAAATACAGCTACTAAATATGACGTACAACCCCTTAGAGAAACAACAGCCTGACTAAACACAGACTGTGTCTCCTCTCTGTTAGAGTACCCAAACCAGAGATTCATTATAACTCCTTGACTTAAAGGTTTGTATCTTCTTCCTTGTGCTCATTTTTCTTCCTATTATATTCCCCAACCCAGATGCAACACAATTCATCCATTGCATCCTGGGCATGATGCAAGGATGACTTCCCTACCACACTTAGTGACAGGTGGAGTCATTTCCTTGCATCTATACATCTGATAGGCAGAGGAATAAGAGAGATTGGACTGAGGGCTCCAAACTGCAGGGGTTTCTCTTTCATGTCAGACATCGTAAATATGTGGCACACTCACTGACTCCCAACATTAGTGCCAGCATTGATTCTCTTTGGAAATTTCATGTTAAATTGCTTTTCAAAGGCATAATGGAGAGCTGGTAACTGTTTCTGAAAGGGCAAGGTTTCTTTTTTCTGCCTGCTCTGCCCTGTAGCACCCATTTGTAATACCATTACAAATTCCCTTCCTCTAAACTCTGAACAAGAAGAAGCCAGACGTGTTTAACACATCCTTCCTTCTTTTGCTCTCAATTTTCAGACCAAAAATACATCTTTTCTCTTATTTAAACTGCAGCTGCAAGTGCATATCGGATCACTGGAACCAAGGGACCCATGATTCCAGTATTCCCATGTCCCCATGTGCTTTTGGCTGTCAAAGCTGCTAAGCATGAGTGATATAGAGCTGTCCAGCTTTGCAGGTAAATTTTGCCTCTGGCTTTCTTCACTTGAGACTCTGCAAACCCTCTCTCTCTGCTTGAAGACCTGTGCTATAAGGAGTCTGATTTCTATTATGTGCTCAAAATGAAGTTTTTCTTTCCTACAAAGCTTTATGTAGAATAGTTCCTCAAAAATCACATTCCCCTCTAAGTGTTTTTCCCTGTATTATACCTAGCTATTAATTGGTTATTCCCCAGAAATCAGCTGACCGTGATGACAGAAACACTGGGTAATAGAGAGTGTGTCTGTGTGCTGCTGATCACTGGCAACTGTGGCACCTTTTCTCTGCAGGTTCATGGATGTCGTCTCTGTCTCCCTGGTTCAGCTGGCTGATGATATTTGTCAGATGGCTTGTGGATATACTTGACAGGTAATGCCTCAGCTCAAAGGTCTGGATGCTACAACCCATTCCCAAAAAACCTGACTACTGTAGGCTATAGAGAAACTTTTGTTAGGAGGTGCTGCAGCCTGGGGACAGGAGAAAGACTTGGGAACTGTAAAACCGAAGGATTGGACATCTGAGCCCTGCTCTGATGTTTGTGGCACAAATCTGAGCAGACATGGACATGAAGCACAGGTGTCTCTCACCTGACTCCCATAGCACATGAAGCACAGAGAGGGTGTCTGCACAGAGGGAGGACAGAGGGTTGGCTGAAAGCTTGCCACAGGAGCCATTCTGCCCTTGGTCTGCTCCAGCACGCAGGCAAGGTGTGTGCAGGCAGCCCAGCTGGGTCCATGTCAAAGGTCACTGCTGGTCCTGGCAGTGTGTGGCACCTTCTCCTGCGGGTGTGCTGCAGGGAGCAGTGCTGCAGCTGGCCTGGCAGCCAGCCCTCATCCTGCCCTGCAGGAGCAGCACAGGTTTCCAACAGCTGGCGGTCTGAGCCCATGTCTGTCCTACCATCCCTCTCTCCCTGTCCTCATTGTAGTGCAGGGGAGGTACTAACTCTGCTGTTGGGAATGTAATTCCCTGGTTCTTTCTGTACTCGTCAGGGCACAGATTATTTCTGCCTGCAGCTTTAATGAAGAAATGATGTCAAGAGACAGAAGTAGCAAACCCAATCTAGCGTCGTCACCTTGCAGGTATGAGCTAAACCAGCTGTACTGCCATGCCAGTATTTAACTAAGCAGGGACTGTTCAGAATGAATGCAGTGTGACTGAGCAGCAAGTTCACCATTTAAAGTGAAAATCAGCTCTTCCCAGAAGTGAGGCAGATCATTAAACATTTTGTTGCATGAGCCAGCACCACTTTTCTAAAAAAAAGTGTCGGGGTGTTCAGCCAAATGAGCAATTCAGTTGGCTTAACTTTCCTGACCGCTTTCTAATTTGGTTTTAATGAAGATATAATTAAGAGGTAATGTCAGTAGAGCAGAACATTGTCACACAATAATGGTCTCCTGCTGCTGCATAAATGGTAAATGCAGTAAATACGGAAGGGAAGCTGGGATGTTTATTTTCAAAGCAGGAGGCATTGATCCTGGGACACTCTTCTGTTTTGATACCTTTATTTCCATTTTGTCAGAAAAATGAGGAGCAGCAGATTTAATCCCTTTTGGCCTGCAGCCACTTCACAGGGGTAGGAGGACAACTTTCAAGGCGGCTCTGCTGCAGCTGGGACGTGCTGCTGCTAATGGTGGCTCAAGGGTTAGGCTTACAATTCCTCACTTTAACCTGATTGTCCAGTGGTATTGGTGCTGCCATAGGGAATGTAACAATTGAGAGCCTCAGTCAGTCAGCACTATGGAATAACTTGGCCATTACAGTGCTGTTTATGAAAGAAAACCACCTTTAGAAACCAGTCTTTTATTTTTTGACTGGCTGGAACTTATGATCTTCATCTTTTCTGGTGAATAACGTCTGCCTTCCAGCATTGCAATAGCAGAAATAAGGATTTTATGTTCTAGCTCATACCATTCACCTCCACTGCAATTCAGGCTGCAAAACTATTTCCATTCTGAACTTCGGTTCCTATTTTTCTTTTAAGTTTTTGCACAACTTCTTTGGGGAGAAATTCTCTTCCAAGGCATTTAAGCCAAGTAATAGCTTTAACAATTTTTGCATTATGAAGGCTGACAAGATATACTATCTCCTAAAGCTAAGACTGTTTTTTCAAGCAGAAAACTGCATGAAATAACTGCAAATGAGACTTATGCTAAAATATGGATAAATCTTGGAAGTTAAAACTTCCTGTGAAATTAGTACTTTCTGAAGGGCACTGCTTTTGTTCTGTCTGAAATATTTGGTGTTTTGAATTTGCAAACTAATGACAATTTTAGAGCACATGGAGTAAATCTTAACTCTTCCAGGACACTTGAGAAATAATACCTCTTATATAGTGCTCTTCATCGATAACTTTCAAAGCATTCCATGCTGATCAGCATAAGGGCTAACCAGTTATGGGTTCATTAAAAAAAATCCAGGGTTTTACTACTCTGAAGTAGTAGCAAATCCAGCCTTTCAAAAATGCTAATAAAAACCAGGACACTCTTACCACACCATATGTTAAGCACATCCCAGCTGAAGGGGATTTGCCTTCAAGCCCAGAGTAGGCCTTGCATTTAAATGTGCCCTAACTTCTGTGTTGCTTGCAGTCATTTTGCTCCTGTGGTGGGAGATGCTCGCACTGAGAGGGTCAACCCAGGCTCCACGGGTTTGTGACTGAGCAGGTGGCTGGAAGATGGAAACAGCACTTCCAAACCCCCCTCTTGGTTCATGCAGGCTTGGTTTGGGTCTGCCATCTTCTGCAAGAGGATATGCAGCCCCTTCATCTGTTCCACTGTCATGGTGGAGGGCAGAAGCTCTTCACCTATTTCTCCTTTGTGAATTACAACTTGTACCAACTCCCTGTTGCTTTACATGGAGCACTAAGGAGTTGTTTTCCATTTACTCCTCCACAGCTGAGGTAGAGAACTCTCTCTGATGAAATGGGACATCTCCCCCTGGACCAGAGAAACTTCCTTGCCACACGGAGATTGTTATGACAGACATATTCCCAGGAAAGACTTGTTTTGTCATATCACAGTTTTACAGACAGAAAAAATTATTTTACCAACCTGTCAACCCCCAACTCAGCATCGTAGCATCATTTTCTCTGAGAGGAAAGACAAGATATCATAAGCATGAAACCTGTGGCAGAGCTAGGTATAAGACAGAAGCTTCCAGCATTCTGCACATTCAGCACATTGCCTTAGACTTGGCTGTGGAGAACAATTGCAGTATTAACAGCAGTAAGTGTTTTCAGATCCAACCCTGTGAGTCTGGACGACTACATGAATTTAAGTATCAGGGGCCTGCAATTACATCAGGGTAACCCAGTCAGAATTTGGTTAGCATTGTGTGGAGTAATTTTGCGTCTCTGCAGGCTGTGGCCAAATCACATGCAGGAGCTGTGTTTAGATAAAGTAATACTTGTGTAGGCAAAGCAAATATTAGGAAGTGAAAGGCAGCCAGTGTAACAGGATTGCTTTGTCCTGAGCCTGCTCCTGCTGAGACCTGGTAGAGGGTCAGCTTCCCCACACCGAGCTACTCCTACACCAGCTCAGTTCAAAAGCTCCTGGGAACAGCAAGAAACTATTGTCCAGCTGGAAGACTCTAGGGAGCCACCTATCTTCTTCCAAGAAAATAGCTTTTACAGCTTACCTATGGTGCCAGGAGATGAAGGAAATAATGTAGGACTTCCCTAAGCTTTCATGCCTTGGATGCTGTTTGTACTTTTTGATGAGGAAGTCACCCTTCTTCCCAAAACGTTGCCTCTGGCAGCACTCCTGAGGGCACAAAGGAACCAATGCTCTGCATCACCTGTTCAGAAGGACACATGCATCCTTGCCCAGCTGAGAGGGGAGGATGGTGGATCCAGAAGGAGAAATCTCTGCCTGAGGCACAGTGCAACCAGCAGGAGGAAGTCAGTGGCTGTAAATTTGCAAAGGGTACCTGAGGCTCCTCTCCCACTTTTGCTCAGACCCGAGCAGAGAGGTGACTATGGCATAGTGGTGGTAGGCAGGGGGGCAGCTGCAATGCCCTGGTGCTCTGTGTACCCCAAGAGATCCAGCAGCTCAGAGAGGTGAGGAACTGGCTGGAGCAGCTGCCTGGGCTGTCCTCAGCCACTCGGGAAACCTTGAGGCTATAGCAGGCACAGAAGCAGCCCTGCCTCAGCAGCAAGGGGTAAGATCTGCCTATCACTGTGACTTAAAGAATATGCTCTCTGCTTCCCTACACCACCAATGGGCTGTCATCAAAACAGATTCCCATGGCTGGCTGATGGAAGTAAATCTGGGGAGAGAAGAACAAGGAGAACCATATTCCCCTTGAATAAGAAACTCTCAGGAATTCCCCTCACCCTGTGGGAGCATTTCACTTTCCAGTAAGCAGCACTATAAATTTCTCCTATTGGTATAAGTAAGATGTTTTATGGTTGTCCAGACTGAGCTATGATTGATTTAAAGTCTAACAAATCATTCCTTTAAAGTCTAACAAATCAATCTCCTCCCACTGTCCGTTTAACCACGCTACACAGAGTGCCAGCTTTTCCTTTAAAGATAACGGGGGAGGGAGCGAGCAGCTGTCACCAGCACCTGATGAATGAATGAATTTTGAGCCATCCCATAATTTCCCTCTGCTTGGCTATAAGAACAGGAGGAAAACAAGCAGAGCAGAAATTCTCTGGCAAGAAGCAGTCAGAGCTCCTGAGCGCCACATCACACCTGTGCTGTCAGGATCCAGACCAATCCATGGGAAGCTCTGAAGCAGCTGCTCCCTCAGTAAGGTGTGGGTTCTTGAGGGAAGGATGAGGAGCCAGTGGGAGCCTTGCCACAAAGGGCTTTTTGTTGAAAGGTGCTACACAGCACTGCAGGTTGTGGTGGAGGGGACAAGGTGGAGTATTTCCAGTGGGAGATGGTGCGTTTGTACAAATCAGAATGCATGCTATGCTCTCTGTTGGAATATTGTCATTGTCCTTTATTACATTAAAGGGGAACATCTTTATCTCATGGTGATTTGGGTGGGATATGACATTGCCTAATGTGAAGGGGGACTGTAATATCAAGGAGACAACCGTGAAATAACACATTACACACTGAATTGAACAGCAGGCTCATTTACATTCCTTTAATTTGGAAATATGAACATTCAGAAAAGCTCTTCTCCGCTTGCATTCCCTTATTTGGGAAACATGTAAATTACATTTATGATAATTTAGTATTTAACTGGTACAAGCATTGCGAATTCCAGAAGCAAACATTTTAAAATAGGCAGGAGCTGTGCCAGCCTTCTTTGGAAATGCGTGTGGTAAAAGCCACCTCTGCAGATGACTTCCAACACAGCATCTCCAGCTTCTGGACCTGCACTCGCAAATGCTTGTAAAGCAGATGGGACAGCGATGGTGAGGCTTGCAGGGCTGGACCTTTTGTCCCAATCACAGTCTAGGCTTATCACATATGGCAGATGGATTTGATTAATAAAGCTCTTCTGTTGTGTGTGGAGTCATATTTTGCAGCCCATGAGATTCCAGAACTGCAAATGAAAATGACAGCAGAGGAGCTTTTAGATCAGCAGTGCTCAGATGATGCTGAGAGGCCTCTTCTAATCTCTCTGCTACATTTTCCAGTCTTGCCTTGGAAACCTTCTACCAAATTGGAGTCATGTTCAGCTGCTCATCAGTCAGCTTATTCTATGGCGTGTGTAATAGCCCTCATTATGAAGTCATTTCTCTCGTATCTAAATGAGATCCTTCCACTTTTAATTCAAGACCCTTCTTCCATCTCTGCTGCAGGGAAGGTGCATCCTGACAGCACACAACTACAAGCAATTGTCCCAGCACCAGCTGGGGCTCCCTCCCGTCCTGTGAATTGCTTTCTGCCACACCCCCTACCTGCAGCTCCCTTCCGTATTCCTGCTTCCCATCCTTAGGTCCTCTGTCTCTTTTCACTGTCCTTTCTAGAAAGTGAGGGTTAAAAATATGCACTCTGCTCCAGCCTTAGCCAGACTGCATAATGCTGCACCCATTACTCCCTTTTTGTCACATGGCAGATCTCTCTTTATACCCCCTGGGACGCTTATTGCTTTCCTCACAATGGCAACTATTTTCATTACCTACTATAACCCCAAACTACTTTCCTATATTAATACTTCCTAAATATTTGTGTTGATTATTGTTATTTCTCTCCAGGTGCAACACTGCCTCATTCATCATTATTAGGTAAATTTTATTTTGTTGACATCTTCCCATGACTCAGAACATGCCAGGTAATTCTGCAGTTGGGGTTTGCTATCCCTTTTCACCTATTCATTTCATATTTTATTGCTTTCAGCACTAGTAAGGTTAAACATAGCAGTTCCTCTTATGAGGAAAATGAAATGACCTGAGTACAGAGAGGAATAAAAATATTTGGATAAATAACAGGAAGCTGAAATAGGATTTTTCTTGAAAAACAGTCTTTTATCATGAAATATAACCATTGGACTTTAAATTTTTTCCCCTTGCCCAAACTTGAATAAAAAGATAGAAGATGGAGAGATTTAAAAAAAACCCAAAACCCTAATATTTTCTTTTAAAAAATGTTGAAAATATTTGCCAGACCTAAACTTTTATGTTAACATTTTCATCTGAGACATGCGTCCTTTGGGAGCAAAGGTGTTCTGAGTAATCCTGACAGAGGATTACTGTGAGAAGGCAATACCTGCTTTTTTCCTGCCTGTTTCACAGAAGGGACAGTACAGAAATCACTGCTCTGAATAATAGTTCATCCCCTTTCAGGAGAGTTATGAAACATTTGCCTGCAGTTAATCCAGTGCTGTGGCTCAATGGGCTCCATGTGTCTTTGCTGTGCAAGGCAGGGACTGAAGCAAGAACGTGCTGCAGAACCTCAGTCAACAGCAGTCCCTTGAGCAAAACTTTATTCAAACAGACAAAGATCACCATAACAAAAAACCCAAAACCACCCAAAATATGTCTGAAACCTGGAATTGTTCACAGGCTCATTTCTTGACATTGTCCATAGCCTTTTATATATTCATGAGCAATTTCCTACAGAAACTTGCATCGATCAAGGAGAAAGGTCAAGCTGGAGGGAATCCCATCTATAACAAGAAAGGTACAGCTAACCAGAAGCCTGTTAAATATAATATATACTATATATTGAATGAAATATATATAGTAATATAAATATATTTATATATTATAATAAATATATAATGAAAAAATACATCTTTTCCCAGACACCCAAGTCAATGGACTGAACTTAGATGAGCAAATGAGAGTCTCGTGTCCATTCCTCAGGAATCTGCACTGAAGCCCTGTCAGAACAAGTATGTGCTATTGCAAGAAGGTGTAAGAAGTTCTGGGCATGTGTTGTCCATGAGGGGCTGCTGATGCTTCTGAAAATGGCATCAGGTTATGCCTGCTGTTTGGCACTAAAATAACCCTGGTTCCTTTAATGGCAAAACAAGGAGAGCACCATTGGACATGCCCTGTGAATGGCTGACTCCCAGATGCTATTANTTGCTGTGGGAGGCAGGGACTGAAGCAAGAACGTGCTGCAGAGCCTCAGTCAACACAGTGTCCCTTGAGCAAAACTTTATTAAAACAGACAAAGAAGATCACCATAACAAAAAACCCAAAACCACCCAAAATATGTCTGAAACCTGGAAATGTTCATAGGCTCATTTCTTGACATTGTCCATAGCCTTTTATATATTCATGAGCAATTTCCTACAGAAACTTGCATCGATCAAGGAGAAAGGTCAAGCTGGAGGGAATCCCATCTATAACAAGAAAGGTACAGCTAACCAGAAGCCTGTTAAATATAATATATACTATATATTGAATGAAATATATATAGTAATATAAATATATTTATATATTATAATAAATATATAATGAAAAAATACATATTTTCCCAGACACCCAAGTCAATGGACTGAACTTAGATGAGCAAATGAGAGTCTCGTGTCCATTCCTCAGGAATCTGCACTGAAGCCCTGTCAGAACAAGTATGTGCTATTGCAAGAAGGTGTAAGAAGTTCTGGGCATGTGTTGTCCATGAGGGGCTGCTGATGCTTCTGAAAATGGCATCAGGTTATGCCTGCTGTTTGGCACTAAAATAACCCTGGTTCCTTTAATGGCAAAACAAGGAGAGCACCATTGGACATGCCCTGTGAATGGCTGACTCCCAGATGCTATTACCAGCTTGTGGCCAATGCTCTAAAGTTTCATCAGCCTTCTTAGTAAGGCTACCCTGTACCTGCGTTGCTTATTCCCATCAGGTTTGAGGAACATTGGTTTAGGTTATCCCTAAAGCAAAGAAGGGTACAGGAGGGGAGCCCAATCAGGATTCCTTGATTACCTGAGATTTGCTTTGACAGATTCATTTTCAGTAATTGTGCCTGCACACCTGATTTAGGGCTCCTCAGCAGACAGAAGTGCAAGCTGATTTCTTTGAAAGTAAATACCCAGCAGCCAAGACTATAACAGGCATTATGGATGGGACCTGTAATTCACTTAACTCTGTCTCAAAAACCCTCTTTTCTATACATTTCACCTCAATATCCTCCTGGGCAGTCACCAGCCCTGGTAAATTTGTGGTTCTCATTTAATTCCCTGACATGTTCTTTTTTAAGGCTTTATTTTCAGCTATTGAAGTACAAGAAGTTGCTTGGAGCCTTGCTTTCCAGAAAGGCAACAAGAGAATTCGTTCTTGGTAACTAAAAGGGAATGCTTTCCATTTTAGTGTGAGCATCTCTGAGGGCCTTTTTGAGCCCATAGTGGTCTGTGTTTCCAATGGATGCAAATGCTCTGCCGGTGGAGGGCACAGCATTCAGCAGAAGCCCTGTTGATGAAGTAACTTTGAGATTAATGTTTTGGAATTAGGGAAAGTGAACACATCCCTCTGCCCTAGGGTTTCTTAATTTATCTTGAATCAGGGGCTCCCCTGGGCAGAGGCATCAAGCTGCAGGGAGCCAGGGTCAGGGACAGCCCTAGCAGGAGTCACCCAGTGGACACCAGTACACTCCCTTTGGAAATGGGCCCATGGTTATTTGGGCCATGGTCACATTGCCCGTGGTCACATTTCCCATGGTCACACAGCTGTGGTCACAGAGCCACGGCCACACAGCCACGGTCACACTGTCCGTGGTCACACAGCCACAGTCACACAGCCATGACATCACTCAGGTTAAGAGGCAGGTGCTGCACCTTGCTGAGGCACAATGTAGGTGCACATAAAGATGCCATGCACAGATAGTCGTTCTTTTCATGGCATTGCATCAGAAATGTTACTGAAATCACTACAAATTATGTCTGCTGCTATAATCTTTTTTCCTTTACCTAGTCTATAATTACAGCACCTACAAACAAGAAAACCCCACCAAACAGTATTGGATGTTTCTGTCATGATCCATGTTTAGGGTTTGGCAGGATTCAATTTTAATTTCAATTTCAATGATAACACTTTATTACCTGTGTTCTTTATTTATGGTTACGTACTGCTCATTTATACTGATGTAAATATTTTTCAACTTGTATCCAGGAAAGTGCTACTATCATCAGTTGAAAGAAAAGCAGCTTCTCTCTTTTGAATAGCTGCGGTGATTTCAAAGAGATGAGGTCTACAAAATCATCTACCATCAAAAAATTTAGCCCTTAATCTATACAGAAAAGAAATGACAAATACATTACAAAACCCCTCCTGACAGAGCCTGTCCATGCTCTGTTTTCTAATAATATTGCACAAGGTGATAACATGAATCACAAAACACATGCAACTTGAGCTTGAGAAAGTTAACAAATGCTCTTTTTTTCTTTGGAGGAGGTAGGAATAAATTTTGTTATTAAAAACACGGATGAGCTGAGTAAAAAAAATATTGTTTTAAGTATTTCGTGCATTTAGATAACCCAAGAAGATCCCATATGGAACATGAGCAAGCGTTAACAGAAAGATCATCAATCAAGTAATACGCCTACTGGAAACAAATTCCACAACACCTTAGGAAAAAAGCAGACAAAAAGTTATCCTGTGGTTAGATAAGTAAATGGGTGTCAGTGTGGGAGCCTGAAGGTAGAGAGGAAGCAGCATGAGGCTGTGAGCAGCTCAGGGTGAGGCATTTCACCATCTGACTCTCCAGTACCTCAGGACTCCTGTACCAGTCACCTGATATCCAACCAGCAGAAAAAGGTTCCTGAACTTTTCCTGCTTGCTAGAGAGCATGACAGTGCCCATCAGGAGGAAACCTCAGGTTTATCCAGGAGAACTGATCCCCAAGACTACAGTGTGACCTCTGTGGGTACAGACATGAGGTTTCGCAGTGTGACCTCTGTGGTGAAGGAAAGCTGTGGGATGGTAGGTATGTCACCTGCATTGTCCCACCCAGAGCGATCACCTCCTGTCCAAGGCATCCAGGAAGGAAGCTCCTCCCCACCTTCTTCCCCCCACCAGCAGGGCAGTCCAAAGCAATGTTGCTGGGAATTCCAGTTGCTGCTCAGTAATGCTGAAAGCTGAGAAATATTATGCCAAAAGTTTCATGCACAAGGGGAAAGGCTTAATTTCAAAGAATTCGTAACGGTGTGGAATAATTGGTCCCTACACAAAAGAAAGATGGGAGTTCTTGGTTCAGACTGGGGGAATGGGAGATGACTGCTACCTTCTTGATGCTAGTATTTTTGCTAGTATTTTTTCTTGATGCTGAGTGATTTGGCAGAGCAAACCAAAACAAGCCAAGGCTATAACTGTTTTCTCTCACCACCCTAATAATCCTTAGTGCTCTGAGGAAATTACCACAAAGCATTTTGCAAAAAGTATTTGTGGAACAGACCTTAAGAATTATTGTTAGTAAGAAAACAACAGATATTAATGAGCATCTTCCCCCAGCTAGTGTACCAGTGGAGAATTTACAAGTCCTAATGTGCACTAAATTTGAAAAGTAAGATTTTAATTCCATCCTGAAGAGATTTAAATCTGAAAGAAAATTACCAGTTAACTAACTAGGAGGACAATTGTCAGAGCTGAAACATCCTTACTTCCCCCCACAAAAGCAACCAAGTTCATCAGTCTCAAAGTTTTTATTCAATACTACACTACCAGGAAATATTTTCAAATTCGGATGAAGGGAACAAAAATAACAACAACCCTAAATATATCATTAAAAGCTTTATGTAGTAAGTAACACAGACATTTGGTCACCAGGACCTTAGAGTCCTTGATTTGCACCAGAGATGTAGCCATGCAGCAGCACGAGAGAGACGAGTGCCCCAGGACTTGGGTAACAAAATGTTGCGTTTTTCCACATGCAGTGAACAGCTCTATGCAAAGTCAGAGGAGAAAGCAATGCTTCAAAGCCTTCTCACTCTACAGGGATGCTTTTGTGATGAAGTTCGGTTCTTGGATAGGTCCAAATTAATAGCATTTTTTGGTCTACCCTGAAATTTGATGCACCTCACAGGGGGAGGGAGGCTGAAGTTGTGGACTGAGGGAAGTAGGCAGGATGCACCACTTTCCAGAGATGGTTCTCCCTATAACAGGTGCTCTTTCAGCTACATGTGCATGCACGAACAAGTACAGATGTGTATGAAGACTGGGGGAAGCAAACCATGGCTTCTGAATAAGCTCAGTCTCTCAGCATGTACTCTGCTGTGTCTTGACACCAATTCACCTTTGATGACACAATATTGGCAGCAAACTTCAGGAAGCATCTGTTTGCCTGGGTAGGTAAATGAGTAGCAGCTGGGAAAAAATAGAGTTCATGTGGGGACAGAGGCATTGAAGGGCTTTCTGAGCTATTGATTTTTGCATGTTCTCAAGGGAGCACAGTGGGGAAACAGATTTTGTGTCAGCCCTGGTTACCCAGAAATTTCTATATTTTGCCATCTAGCCCAATTCCTAGATTGATTGAACCTGGTTAACACTGCTTGATAACCATCACAAATTATTATTGAAGCAAATTACTAAATGTTTTAGAAAAATCTGTTCTAAATCCTTGCTAAAGGATTTCTGTATCATAAGTTGCTACACAAAACATTTTGTGTGCATCATAGAATATCCTTAGTTGGAAAGGACTGCCAAGGATCATCAAGTCCAACTCCTGGCCCTGCACAGGACATCCCAAGAGTCACACCATGTGCCTGAGAGCATTGTCCAAAGGCTTCTTGAACTCTGTCAGGTTGGTGCTGTGACCATTGCCCTGGGGAGCTGCTCTAGTGCCCAACCACCCTCTGGGTGAAAAACCTTTTTCTAATATCCTGCCTAAACGTCCCTTGACACAACTTCAGGCCATTCCTTCAGTCCTGTCACTGGTCACCACAGAGATCAGTGCCTGCCCCTCGTCTTCCCCTCACAAGGGAGTTGTAAGTGCAGTGAGGTCTCCCCTCAGTCTCCTCTGGGCTGAACAGATCAGGTGACCTCAGCTGCTCCTCATTCAGCTTCCC
>VZRF01007601.1:549995-652262 GCA_013396875.1 Vireo altiloquus
CCTTTCCATGGCACTGATTTCCAGCATCTCATCCCCAGTCTGTCTGTACATCCAGGGCTGCTCCATCCCAGGTGCAGAATCCAGTACTTACCTTTGTTGAACTTCATACAAAGTTGGTGATTGCTCAGTCCTCTAACTTGTTGAGGTCTCTCTGCAGGGCCTCCCTGCCTCTGAGGTACTCAACAGCTCCTCTCAATTTACTTTCATCAGCAAACATACTTGGTATGCCTCCAAGTCCCATGTCCAAGTTTATGGAGATGTTGAAAAGACATGTTGAAGAGAATACTGAGCTCTATCACAGGACAAAACCAGTGGTGACCATCAGCTGGGATGGCAATTGCCCATCCACATGGCCCAGCTATCCCTTTCTGCAGGGGGGTATTGCTTATCAAGAGGGTGTTGGGGTTGTTCTTGTCGAGTTTCCCACTCTGCCCTCTGCACAGACAGACCTCAGGCAACCTGAGCCATTTAGCTACTGGGTGGACAGAGGACCCCTGTCACAGCGTCTCTTCCCCCATACCCCACAGGTTTTTTGCTCCTGTCCAACCTCATCCTGCTCATAAAGGCATTGCAGTTACCATAATTTTGCAAGAACACCCATGACATTAAGATGCATTTCCAAATCCCTGTATTCCTTGGATTCCTTACATCTTTCCTTGCAAGCACATGCAAGCATTGCACAGGCTGCACTTGCTTTAGGACTGTAACTGCTTCTGCACATGGAGCTGTGCTCACTCCCCTGCTGACACTTCTGAACCAAAGGTCCCCTCAAAATACTTCATACGGAGGTGGGGTGTGCAGGATGGCAGCTAACAGCCATTTTCACACAACCCTTTGAGAAGTATCTGCACCCAGGGCCAGCTCAAAACACAACTCTGCCCTTCCATGCATCTCTCTCTCTCTGCTGCTTACTCAGCTCTAATCGTTAGGACCCAATCACTTCAGCAAAGGTGAATGCATCGACAGGGTCTTTTTGCGTCCTGTTGTTCATGAATCCTTGTTCCACAATAACTATAATTACTGCTTTTCTAGACCTTTGGCTGCTTGTCTTAGCAGAAGAAAAAATAAAAGAACCATCAGAAAAGGGAGGGTGCAAAATCAGACATCTTGGAAATAAAAATAACCTCTTGCCTCTTGCTATTAAAGTTGTTCCCTTTAGGTCAGAGCCCATATGCAGGCACATGTGCATACATTGCTTCCTCTACTCCACAGTGCCTAGGATAGTTTCTCTAGTTTTAAATTGGCCAAAGTAGATGAAGGGTGGCAGAAGGTTATTTTTAATATATTAATGTGTTATGGGAGACTGCTGCGGCTGGGAAGAGTAGAAGATGGGGGAAGGCAGAGGGAAAATGTGAAATAAGTTTGTTTGAACTAAGGGAGAACATGATGTGAGAAATATCAAAGCTCCTTGTACCAGACTTATATAGTAGCAAAAAAATAACATCTTTTTCCCCCCCTTTTCTTATTCCCTGAGAGGACATGTCCCTATGTAGAACATGAGAGTCTTGGCTTGAGTGAGCCTGTGGTAAAGGGATAAGGGACCACCTCACCACTGGACTTTTCCAGAAAGCTCCTGACTGGTTACATAGCTCAACATAACAAGAAATGTCACCACTAATATACCTAGGAGCTCGGGATTTTGTGCCACACTGTTAGCCTGCCTGACCCTGGGAGATGGTGGGACCTGACCAGACAAGCAATCAGAGGACATCCTTTTCCCTCGGCAGCTACCAGGTCCCTGCTATTGCCACTCCTTCCCCTATGAAATATCAATTTATTTTTGCTTCTCATGCTTATTCTGTGTTTTTCTCCCCTTTTTTCTTCACTTTATATAAGAGAATTCTTAGCAATTTCAGACAGGTCCAGCTGTGGTTAATTTGTCATGGAGAAAATATTATCAAATGGAGCAGTGCTGGGGAAACAAACAGCCCAGTGCAAAGCCTGCCCCTAATTGATTGATGAAAAGAGAATTAGGGTTGCCTCCAGAAACAATTTCCATAGCAATGGGAATAGAAGGGAAGCCGTGCTGCAGATTGTGGGTGACTTGCTGCAGCTCTTTGGCCTCTGAATGGCACCGGCAGCGAGGCGCTGGCTGCAGTGCCAGGGGCTCCCACCCAGTGTGCCTGCCCCAGGCTGGCACGGGACCACGCTGCCACTGACACACCCCCAGGGCAGAGCACAGGCTGTGCCCATGGCCAAGCCCAGTTAGGGGCTGTGAGCACAGTGCTGCACTCAGAGATGGGGTTCAGCATCCTCCTCCCCCTCCGCTCCCCCTCCAGAGAAACAGATGCCATGTTTTGTGCACTCTTCTCTTCCCTTTGCGTTTCTTTCAGGAAAAAAAAAAGGTTCTGCCTCAGCTCGAGTACTGATTGCTACCACTTCAAATGGACTGACTTTCTTTTATTTTCTCTGTAACAAAGGCATCCAGGAAACTTCCCAGCAGGGGTATTTCCCCTTCAGAAAAAGTTCTGCAGGTGCCCATGGCAATTGGGCACAGTGGCAATTATTGGGACCATGTTCTTTGTTTTTGATGGCTAAGTTGGCTTGTGTTATAATTGACTAATGATATGGGGGATGTCTTTTATTTGCGTGACTGGAGGTATCTTAAGGAAGGCCCAGTTTCAGGGAAGGAAGTTCACTGCAGGAGTCTCAGGGTGGAGAAACACAGTCGCCCACATTGCCAGCTGCTTTTGAAAACCTTGGTCATGCAAGTTTGTGTGTGCCTTTTGTTTGTCAGGCAGGCCACAAAAAGCAAAATTAAGTTCCTGGCAGCTAAATCATGAACAAATGTTACTCTTAATTTGGTGTAGTACAAAATTTACAGTTTACAAATTTTAATAGACCTTGGAGAAAAAACAGCTCCAAGAGAAAAAAAAACCATCCCTAATCCTGGACTTGGAACTTTAAAAAATAAATTAATCCATTTTCATAGTTGTCCATTGGGCACACCTCTCTAAAGTCTTACATTTACCAGTGCATAATTCCTGCTCTGTAATGGCTCAATCCTGAGGGGAATTTGGCATCTAGATAGGAGGAGCCATTTCTCACAGCACAGGTGCTATCGATGGCTTCACTTCGATGTTTTAAAGCCAGGATGCACACGGCTGTGTTTGGCAACATTTTGATTACTGGTTATGACCATGGCAGCATCAGAAGAAAAGAAAGGCAAGACCAACGTGATTTTCTCTGTGCTGCCTTTGTCTGGCTCATCTTTTTCCACAGCCATTCCTGAAATAAAAGGAAAGGCTGTCACTAAACAGCCTCTGCACTAATGAGTGCCCTCTTCGTTATTGTCATCAGTACCTGTAGGAGAAACTGCCTAAAAAGAAACAGCCTGAAGACAGAGAGAGAAACAAAGGTCTTTTCCAACCTAAACAATCCTACGATTCTACAGTTCTACTGTTCTGTGATTCTATGATATGTAATGCACCAATTGACCTGAAGATGGGTTTCTCTCAAAGCAACATGACATATTTTTATCCGCTTGCATTTACAGAAATAAATTTTACAGCACTGCTTTTTGGGCAGACAAAAGTTAGCAGGCTCTGAGGAGCATCCATATTTCAGTAATTTGTAAAAATTTTAAAAGTCAGTGTATCAAAGACATGACTTAAGGGGCAACTGAGGGAAAAGGAATAAGTGGAAACAGACCAGTGCTCAGAATGAAGTTGTGTCTTGGCAAAAATTTCTACTATTTTCTTAAATACCCTTTCAACAGCACTGGATTTCTGGGGAAAACTGGAGCTTTCTATTGAAAAGCTGTTGAAGTAATGTTATGTTTGTAGCATTTTCTGATATTTAGCTTTCTAGTCTAGTAATTAAAATTTGCCACAGAGGGAGAACATGCTCTGTTGTTGTTGCTGTTGTCAATTTTTAGTGAGAAATCTCTCCTTCCCTACCTCCACTAGGGAATGAAAAGCTTGCGCTTGATTCAGAGCTAGACCAAAAGACAAACAAGGAGAATGACAAAATTAGACAAGTCAAAGCACTTTTTTTTTTTTATCTACTTCTTGGTACGTTCTCTTCTTAGTTTTTTTGTCACTTTTTTTTTCTACTTGTCAAGGCTCTTCTTTTAGACTCTCAGATTTTCCACAGGGATTGCCATTGAGTTTTCGCACAGGTTAGCAGGTTGTGGTCTTGACTGGCAGAGGGTTAAGGGTTACAGCACATGCCAGTCACTGCAGACAGACAGCTAGAAGGAAAGGTCACCCGGACAGACCTTTGCTACAGTAAACAGTAGAGGAACCCAAACAAGAAGGTTGAAGTATTCAGTGCGAAAAAAAAAAAAACAAAACCAAAAAAGTGAGTAGAGTCCTTGTTCTGAAAGAGGCTTGGGCAAACAACCAGCAGCAAACCATTGCAACCAGCACTCCTGCTGTTTGAGCATTTGTCAGACTCTGGAAAATGTTGTTGCTGAAGGCTGGTAGTTTTTCCATGTGCTGCATTTAGCTCCAGCTTACAGTCTTACCTGCCATCAGCCCCAAGGCAAGACTACATATTTGCTAGCTCTACTTGAGCAGTTCTCCTCAGCTTGAACTCAAGCACTTGCTTTGTGACCTTACTAGGTCTGGGTTGGCAAGGCCCTGGTGCTTGTTCACGTGTATTTACAGGGGAGGTTGGATGTTCCCATCTGATTTGATGGAAGAGGCATTTTTTCTGGAGAAAACAATAGGGACTAATAGGGTAAGGACAGATCAGACATGACATTGTCAGCAAGAGATGGGAGCTGATACCACTAGGGTGGTATTTTAAATATACTCTTACACGGTTTATTTGCAAAGAATGAACATAACGCTCCAAGAGATGAAGAACTCCACCTGCTCTAGAGACGTAGCTATAGCAACCTCCACATGATTACATTGCTAATCTGCAGGTGTTGAAGAGGCATAGATAGATGCTGTTGAGTAATTCAGCTTCAAATAGATACTTTGATCTGCATAACAGCTTGCATTCATGTCCCAAATATGGATCATTTCCAGTTCTGCAATTCTTCCTTATAAAAGCAACATTCCTATCCTTTCTTTTGTAAGAGGAGTCTTAAAACTTGCCCATGTTACCTAACAAGATAACCAGCTCCTTTACTTTTGGGTGGGGCAGGGACAAGGGGAAAATTAACTTTTTCACTGCCTTAAATGCCCAAATTACTTGTTGTATGTTTTGTCTGAGTGACTCCTCAATGGGAACAAAACCAAACAAAAGACAAAACTTGTTCTACTTTCTTGTATTCATGATGTACTGACAAATGAACTCCATCTTCACATTAAAGACAGTCTATTCCACTGCAGACTCTGGCAGCAGTGTCTGAGCATGTACCAGATCAGGTCACGCTTCATTAGCAGCCACAACACTGTTAAGAACATCAAGCTACAGTCTGTCCTGCTTTACTCTCCACAAGGTGCCATTGAACTTGGTGGGTTGCCTGGGATGGAAGTCAAGGCAGAATATGGCTCACCATCAAACAGCTCCAAAGGAACCTGGACCTTTGATAGGCAAAATCTGCAATTCACTGATTCAATAAAAGAAAGGAATTAAAGAGCTCCAAGAGAAAAATGACCCTTCATTGTATTCCCTGCCAATCTGCTGGAGCACTCCTTTGAAAGGGTAGTTCAGCCACACACTCATCATTTCATGAAAGCTGGTTAAGGGCATTTGATGAAGCCTCTCAAGTCTATATCATATGCCCCTTTCCTTCTTTTCCTTTTTTTTTTTTTTTTGTCAACTGAACATTACACGGGCCAGTTGCTCCCCTCATGTCCTGAAGCATCTACACTGCCCTGCTTCCTGCCCTCATTTCATTTTGGGTTTCACAGGTTTCTGCACAACCACCTTATTTTTTTACCTGAATTATTTTTCTATGTTAAAGTACAACAAATAAAAACAGAAAAGCCATTTGAGATTCACTGGTCAAAGTCAAAAGTTTTGAGATTCGCTGGACAATGTTAAAAGTTTGCCTTTCATATGAAGACCATGCGCGTGACAGTGAAGTGGACCACGACACAAGACCTGAGTGTTCTGTCCTTGGGAGCCTTTCTCATCACTCTCCTAGGACACAGATCTTTGAGAAAATGCTCTCTTGTTGACAAATCAGACTTTCTTCATTCCTTCCCACTGCATTTCTGCTGCCTTCACTGCTGCCTCACTGACCCTCTGTCCCTATCTCTGTGTCCTGCACTTTGTTACAGCCCCAGCCCTCTTGCATCCACTGCCCTGGCCATCTGGGCTATCCCTGCTCCAGGAGCCACCAGGTTCCTCCACCTCCCATTCTGGAAGTAATTTCAGACTCCGTCCCTGGCTCCTGTGGCTTTTCCTTAGTGCCACCCATCAGTGTGTGACCCCAGCAATGGGGGTTCCTCACCCCTTGCAGGGTTAAGGGACAGCTGAAGAGGGAAATCACAGAATCTGTCTTGAATGAAGGGAAGCAACACGTTGGCTTTTGTTGTGCTGGTCCTGGTCTGCTGCACACTCAGGCCTTGTGCACTGAAGAGCTTGGTCCTGCCAGGTTATGCCCTACTAACGACACTTCCCACCTCTGGGGATCAGCCTGAAATCACAAACTCCCTCTCAGTACAGCCATGTTAATTATACACCTCTCTTCTCACTCCTTATTAATTAAATTTTCCATTAATTTCTCCAATACTCTGCCTGATATTGATATCAAGTAAACTGGACTACATTTACCTGCATGGTTTCATTTATCTCTGAATTTTTACACAGTATTGGCACTGGACTATGAGAATGTCCTCATTATTAAAAGTGTCAATATTAATATTAAAAATTTACCTACAAAAACTGAAAATATCCTTCATTGACTCTTGTAGGCTATTTTTGTGGGCCTTCCAACTTAAAAAATGGGTTAACCCTGGTGAAAATTGTTCAATATCTTTCTTAATTAGTAATATGTCAAAAAATACATTATTCTAAATA
The DNA here is from genome assembly GCA_013396875.1 of Vireo altiloquus. Classification (NCBI taxonomy): domain Eukaryota; kingdom Metazoa; phylum Chordata; class Aves; order Passeriformes; family Vireonidae; genus Vireo; species Vireo altiloquus. The sequence goes on from VZRF01007601.1 coordinate 556,920, forward strand.
GCAGAAATAATTGTCGAACAGTTTGCAGGTTTTCTTCATTGTTATTAATGACTGGGCTGTCTTCAGCTAGCAATGAGTCTATGGAATAGATAGTTTTTCTGCTATTATTTATATGTTTTCAGGAAAATCCTTCTTCTTCAACAAAGTCTGACCATCCATGAAGTTTTTTCTGATGTCTTTAGTATCCTTTATCAATTTTCTACACCTCATAAACTCTTATTTATATGGATTTTTATCACCTCCCCCTTTTTCCCATATGTTGCATATTGCTTTTTAATTCATTATTCCTGCCTTCATTCTTCCGCTGAAAGAGAATGTGCTTTTCACCAATATTACTCAGCTCCTTTACTGTGAAGTAATGGCTTTTTGGCCATTTAATATGTGCTTCTGCCTAGCAATTTTTTACACTCAGTTTCTCTTGTAACTTTGCAAGTTTGGGAAAGTAGCGTCTTTAACTATTGAGTGTGTGTGGCACTTGGAGTTACACAGCTCATCAGGGCAGAGATGGCAGCCTGTTCTTCCTGCTTCTGATGCCTTAAATGGCTACCTAGAAACAGAGACTAGACAGGAATAAAGGAGGTATTTATTTGAAAGGCCTTTAGAGGTACACTCTGGGCTCCAGAGGCTCCTGCCTCAGTGGATCCCAAAATGGACAACAGGTCAAGAGTTCTTCACACTTTTATATCAGCATAAATTCACCAACCAGAACCCAGCCAATGATGGAATTTCCCCAAGCTTGCCCCCCTCTCCCCATGATGATGGTTTACAGTTCTTGGGCCTAGGACAGTCTGGGTGTCCTTGGAGAGGAAGCTGGAGAGGCTTTGTTATGTCTGTGTGAAAATGAGAGAACAGCACTTAACAAGCTACAGGAAAGTTCAGAGTTACACTAGCAGTACAGGATTTGAAAAATATAAAAGTTAAAACCTAAGGCATCACTTCAGCACAGCTTTCCTGGCAGAGGGAGGACACCAATCTGCACCAGGACTGGGGCTGCAAAGGATCTCCCCTCTCTGAAGGATGCTGTTTTGGTTTCACAGGTGTGTGCAGTTTATGCCTCTGACCCAGAGGCAGAGCAGGTTTGCTGCCTCTGATGAGCCATGCCCACCATCCCCAAACCAGCGGTGATAGGTGGGGAATGTGCCACCTTCCCTCTTACAGCCTGTGCCTTCACCCTAACCCTAACCCAGCACTTTTAACATTGCCATCATACAGAGCCTCCCAGGTGGTTTCAGTAGGCCACTTATATTGGATTTCTTCCCATCAGGGATTACTTTCTTTTCCTCCTGTTTGTTTCCCAAACTCTTCCTATTTGTCTATAAATGCAGGGAAAATGCAGACTCTGAAGATGCCAGAGAAGATGGGAAGGGTCTCTGGTCAAATAGGAACCCCTGACCAACAGAGACCCATGGGGATGGGAAGCTTGGAGGGAGAAGGAGGCTGGCTCAGAGGTCAGGATAGGGCTGAACTCCTTTTTAATCCTCTACCTCGCCTGTGAGACTTATCCTCCCTCCTGAAAGGCTTTTGAGCTGTATTGCTCCCAGATGTGCAGAAGTGTTTTTAGGGAGCCCAAATAGCCTCTCAGTTATCGAGCTGAGAGGGAAATGTCACATATTGCTGGAGGAAAATCTTAACTTTCTCTCTGTATGTGCATGCTAGTCCATAGCAGGAATAGTTCCATCTACAAAAACATTATTTTGGGAATCAAAATCAGCACTTTTTCCTGTTTGAATGTGCTATTTTTCACTTTGCTTGGCACTTCAAGTGCAAGGTCACATGGCAGATCATTACATGAGCAATGTTTATCTCTGTTTGAAGAACTGTCAAAAATTGATTTGAAAAAGGTTTGGGTAATGACTTTTTTTTTTTTTTTAACTTGTCAACAGCTCCATTATTCAAAGCCTATTTATGCAAAATCATTTGTTGAACAGGTATTTTCATTTTAATTGTAGAAAGAAGCCTTGGGGGGAAAAAAAGGAAAAATGCCAATATTTTTGAAACAGGAATAGTAATTTTCAAAATTTTAATGTTATATTGTGTCACATCCACACCCATGGATTCTGTCAGAAATTCAGGGAAATGTTGTGTACAGAGACCCGTGGGGATCACTTGAGCAAGCCTAGTTGTCGAAGCTGGGGCAGCATCAACCCAGGTCAGGCCAGCCAGCACACTCACACCACAAACACACACACACACATCTCTGTCTCTGTGTGCATGCACACACGCACCAAATGACAACTTTTATTGCCCTTCACTGTTTTTAGTAGTCTTTAAAAGCTTACACAGGTTGCCGTATCTCAGAAATACAGCTTTTAACACCAGCTGGTTTGAGTCTGCTAAGGGTTTTATCTAGCTGATTAGATTACACACCCTAGGGAAGAAAGCGACTCAACCACATTGTGCAGCAGGTAAAGTGCTTTGGGGTCTGTGTCGTGTCATTAAGACCAATATGAGGAAGCAGCAAGACTTATCTTAATCTTGCTGATTGCCTCAATTAACACAGTCCCTACAGTGTCCTCCTTGATATCTAATCCCTGCAGTTTCTTGTTCTGTGTTTTGCTCTGACAATGTTATCAGATCATTGCTAAGGGTATAAAAGTACATATTAAGTAAGCAAGGATGTGGAAGTTATTTAGAGAAGCCACGTGCTTAATTAGCATGGAAATCAAGCAGTGGACTATTAAGCCTTTCACAGTCCTAAAAATAAAAAATTTTTAAAAAATAAATAAAAGGAAGGAAAAATATACAGGAAAGCAGGGTAATTATGAGCAGAATTCAAAAGCCATGCCATTCATAACAACCTGTCTACTCCTGGCAATCACTTTCATCATTTGGAAATAACTCATACACAGCAACATAAGCAAGCAGCAAAAAAAGAGGGGGGTTGTCCTCCCACATCTCACACATCCATGATGTAGTGAAATTATCTCTTACAGTCATGGGACTTTTTCTTATTCCTGAGGGTAGCCTCTATTTCCAGAGCATCCCTGAGTGCATTTCTCAGTCATGCAAAGACAAATAAACATGAAGATTCAGATCTAGGGAATTTGACGGAATGATAACCTATATCTTTCCAGCCAATTCTGCAGATGATGCCTAGCATAAAGATTGCTGTTTTAAGGGAAAAAAAAACAACAACACCCTAGCTGAGAATAAAAGTCAGTTTGGGAGGCTGACAACCTTGAACTGGCAATGAATGCTGCTACCAGAAGCAATCCCGTGGCTGAAATTGCTTTTTGCTCTCTGATGTGCCATCTGATGCTCTGGATGGCTTTCAACAAGTGTCCCAGGGCCAGTATGCTGCGGTGAGTGAGCACGACCATCACAGCAAGAGCACCTGCGGGCCCTTCCTCAGGGCAGCAGGGAGGCAGGCAGCACTCCTGCTCCTGGTGTGCAGCCTGCATTGAAACCTCACCTTGAGGATTATGTCCCCATCAGTACCAACTCTCTTTCCTCTGAAGGCTCAAAATGAGAGCCTCCAGTTAAGAGATTTTCCTTCTTTTTCCCTTTTTCCCTATGCCATCTTACCCACAGTGTGAAATATATGGGATCATGTTGTGGAGAAGAACGGTGGAGAGTGAAATGTTCATTTCAAACCCTGCATATTTGATCATGTCAATCCCTAAATATTTTATCTGGATCAATCTTTTATATCAGTTCAGCACTCACTGGCTCGCTGGGCAGCTGCCATGCAAGAACTCAGCAGAGGCTCTGGTGGAGAACAACTGCTGGGAAGGCTTTTTCCTCCCTTCTTACCTCTGCCAAAATTTTAAGAAACCTACACCTGTTTCTGAGCCAGGAAATACACTCTGTCTTTTGTATTGCCTTTCCTAAGTGACTTCCTGACTGTATGTTACAGTGAGATGCCAGGGCAGCATCAAAAAGAAATATTTCTGGAAGAACAACAGATCTCTGATAGTGTGAGAATATCCCATCCTTGCTGCTCACAATGCAAACAACACTTCATTTGCATTTCTGTGCTTTAAATGTAAATGGTCTAAGATAAGTCATTGTCAGACTCCTGTAAATATTGATGACTGCTCCGGGACCTGGTTTGTAACCATTTCTTTGTCTTCAGTCACAATCTGAGCACAACAAATTAGCAGAGATGTGGACGGAGCTTCTGGGAGGGAGAAGAATAGCTTTGCTCAGTGGGTGACAGCAAGAGAAAAGTAGGAACTTAGGGAGGAAAATTTCCAAATGAATAATGAATTGAGCCAGGTTGGAGACTGGTGAATCTCAGTTAGAAATCTGACATATCATTGTGCTCCCTGCACGCAAAGGGATGCCCAGCACCAGCCACACGTCCGTGTGTCCCCACCTCTTGGTGACTGTAATGCCAGTGAGGGAGTCTGCTGTGGGACCAGGTGAGATGCAGCCACCCAGGCTGGGGACAACACTACTGCTGTTCTCATGCAGACCAAAGAACAGAGAATGTGCCAGCAAAAATGATGGGAAAAGGTGACTCAGTGGCCACCCCACCTCCCTCCAGAGATTATCAGCAGGTCTGGTGAATTGTATTCAGCTTGTCTATTGTGAATAGATCCTGACACTCCTTCTTTTTGCTTTTTTTTTTCGTAATGACAGTTTCAATACTGCTATCTGACATGTCTTGGTGAAGTGCCCAAAGTTACAAAGGAGGGAGAGAGACCATCAATCTGCATCTGCTTTCTCCTGCAGAGAGTTGTCATCAGTCATCCCATCACCTGGACTAGCAGGTGAGGGACAGTATGACCCAAAGGGCAGCCACGGAACAAGGAGGCAGGTGAGATTCTCCCAGACTGTGCTATGAGGAGGTCACACCCTTGGGCCTCAGTTTCTCCAACTCTAAAATGCGAAAAACACTTATTTTTCCAATTTATTTCATATCTTAGAGGAAAAGTACTCAGTCAGTGCTACAGTTTTTTATTCTAATGTGACTGTAAAATCATGATGTCTTTATTACAAAGTGATCTTTAAAACATGAAGCATTAGGATGGTGACTGAAATCATTAGTATCAAATTGTTCTGCTTTTGCCCTGTCACATTGATACTTCAAAGTAAAATTGTCCTGTGGGCGTCTGTAAGATTTTATGAGGGTAACCTGTCTTTTCAAACCTTGTTCAGGAGGGCAAAAAAGCCTCCAGATGTTTTCTTAATGAAAAAGGACTAAGGTTTCTGCCTGCTTAATTCTGAAGCTGTCCTTTAATACTTAAATTCCAAACCTGCTAACAATCAATGTGATGAACAATCAGCAGGATGAAAATGAATCTCCAGTTGTTCAGAAGTGGTGCAGGAGGATGTCCCCACACCTTGGTCCCATCCAAGGCTGTTGAGCTCACTGAGATATTGCAGGGGTGCCCCATCCCTCCCTCTGCCTGCAGAGAGGGAGTGAAGGTGTCTTTGCTCTCTGGTGTGAGTGTCTGCTGGCAGGGGCCACGTTTCTCTGCTTCTTTGGGGTGCCTGACACCCAGCACAGGGAAGCCACACCCATGCCATTGTCTTGGGTACAACCACTGCAGAAATACAGTACAAACAAAATGGCACCACGCAGCTGCTGGGCTTGTAAAGTGTCTGGCTCTCCAGAACTGCCCTATCTTCTCTGTCTCACAGGCTGTATTACCACCAGGTTATCCAGAGCTTGACTCCTTGTGCTGCCCCTCCATCCTCTTTCAGGCTGGACTGCATTGCAAATCCATGTTTCCTCTTCTGACAGAAAGTCCAAAGGCATTTCAGCTGTCTCGGCGAGTGCATTCTGCTACATGGGGACACACCGGGGATACACCAGGAACAGCTTTTTTCCATCAACAGCTCCACGGGAGCAACTTTCTCACTCTCCTTCAACTTGTCATGCCTGGATCTTTCCTTTCCTTGCATCCTTGGTTTTGCAGATCATGAACATATTTGTGGTTACCTATAGTTGCCCTATTTTGACCCAATCCACAAATGCCAGGAGGGAAGATTTCTTCACCCTTTTTTTTCAGCCTGGCTATTTAGCAAAGACTGCTACTGGCAAATGTGTTTATTTGCTTTTTCACTCCCTTTTTTTCCCTGCCAGTTCTCCCAAATGACCTTGGGATTTGCTTGGCAGTTTCCAGACAGTTCTGATCAAATGAAAGTGGCTTCAAATGCTACAAATATAACAATGAATTAAATATGTTTTGAGTTGTTCCCTGGTACAGAACAGTTCTTTCTTGCCCATGTGATTCAACAACTTTTTCCCAACGCTGTGTATCTGTAATGGTCCTGAGCTTGACCCTTACATCTTGCCCAGGAATTGATGGGTGGGTGCTGGTCAGCACAGGCCAAACTGGGGTAAGGGGACACAACCATTGTGTGCTGTATACATGACAGTATGCCACATCTAAGTTTTCTCAGATGGATGTATCCAATTGATATGCCTGAAAGTCAAACAGAGATGAAAGCTGGATAGCAGAGAACTGGGAATCTACACCAAGTCATCTCCTGACATTGGAGAGCCTGGACACAAGACAGCCTCACAACAAACTTGATTTCATCAGCTCAGGAATGAGTTGGTAGTGGTTGTGAATGGAGATGCTCCAGGTCTGTGGGGATGGCCTGAGCCAGAGCCATTTGCTTGTACAGCACTGCCCTTGATTGCTTCAGAAAATGTGTGGGAAAGCATGTTCCCAGGTCCCCACATCAGAAGTTTAACAAGGGCACTGGTTGTGTGCTGGGCCAAGGAGCTGCCTCACCATCCCCTCTATCACATGGGCTTGGACCGAGCCCTGGATGGTGTGATAGAGGCCACAGAATGTGCTTTACAGAAGCAATGATGCAGCTAGTCCTGATTTAAATGGAAAGAGCCTCTAATGGGCTGCAATCCCACCACAAGTAACTGTGGCCCCCGAAGAAGTGCAACCCAAAGGGACTGCACAAAGCTGGCAGAGGGATCTGGTTTTGAAGTATCTGAGCTACAGAGCACATCCCACAGGCAAAGCTGGGGACCACAGCAAATCACCAGGTACTGGGCAGGAAGAGACAAGTGCTTCTGCCTTTAATTCTTCCTCAGGATTCCACGAATTCACGTCTGGCTCTACAATCAGATTTTCAACGTCCACATGAGCAATTTCAGGTTTTGAGAAGGTGTTTTCCGCAGGGCTTTGGGGAACCCCCCGTTTTGCACAGGTCTGTGATACACAGTAACATCTGTAAACTTAATGTCACAAGTGAAGTCCAGCGAAGGAACGACCATTTGACTCTGAAGCAGCTATTGAGTATCACTACTGCCTAGTTTTGTGGCAAACAAGTCCATTAGCATTTAAATTGATTCTTAAATATTTTTGTAGAAACTCACACTAATGTAAGCCTTAAATCCAGGACTGGTAATACTGTGATTTTTATGTCTAATTTTAGATCTAGTTTTTAGTCTGATAGATTGCAATTATAGGCGCATGAAATTTCAGAAAGCTGCTTTGAAATGCACAGTTTTGTGTTTTGCCTTTAATGAGTAAAAGAAAAAAGAAAAAAAAGGAAATAAGCATTGTCCCATGTCGCTATGCAAAACTGATGCCAAAACCTGATATTCTCGGACATAAACCCCTCATACATTCTAGTTACACGACAATAGTCTTTGCCTATCTCAGCTATGTACTTCAGGCCATTAGTTTCTCTGATAAGTTTCTCCACCCACTCTGGGAGCATTAAAAAATTGTTTCACATGGGTACAAAAAGGCAAAATTCAGCATAAGCCAAACCTGTGTGGCTTTTCAGTGACCTTTATGATTGGGAGTAGGTTTTTGCTACATTTATTTGATCCTTGTAGTTAATGTCACCCCATGTAAATCCTTAAGAGCTTTGTGATTTTGAGAGGTGGGATTTCTCCAGATGTGGTTTCCATGGCTGAGAACTCTGCTGCCACTTACATCAGTCACGACTGAAACGTGAGAATCTTCAGAGACCAACAAGTTAACAAATGGACACTTAGCAATATTGCTCCTCTGCTTGAATCTGTATTTAATTAGCTTGAGGAAGACATAAAGGCTGCTTTCTTCAGGTGTGAGTTGCTACAAGACCCTGGAGGAAAAGACATAAACTATTTAAGGGAAGGAAGTGCTTGTGCTATTACAGCCACAGAAGGCTGACTTCACTCAGTCCTGCCCTGTTGCCAAGTGCTGATAATGTACATGAAACACCCCTTCTCAGGCTTCTTCAGGAGCTCTAATGGGGAAACCATTCTAGATGATGAAGTACCACAACACTGACAATCCCACATCATCAGTATTGCATTAAAAATGAAAAGAGATGCTTGAAAACATTCTGTTTGAATATTCGTAAAGACATCTAGCTTTGGTGTGAGAAAGGCTAAGCCAAGCTCTACATGTTATGTAACAAACATGGCTGCAGGGAATGTAAAGGTAGAGAGAAATTACTGTCACAGGATTTTATTTTACTGAGCTAAATCTTCTATATAAAGGGTGTGTTTCTCTTTATCAATAAAAGTTTGACTATGAACTGAATGTCAACAGTTCAGCAGAGTGCATTTCACTAAGTGCTAAATTCGCTTTCTTGACAAGAACATGTTATCTGTTGATAAAAACATCAGGCTACTTACACCGTGTTTGATAGTGCATCAAAGGGGACACTGCACAGCTGAGACACGCACATTTCCTCTCCCACACTTCCTTTACAAAGCACACTGTACTTGTAAAAATCACAGTTAAAAACCTCAGAAAGTTATGTGAATAAGCAAGGTTAAATCAATAACTACAATCAAATTATCTTGATGTGATTTAAACTCAAGGTTACACCCAGGTGTTCCAGGCCATTCAATGTAATCCATGACTCTGACTCTTTGAAAAGGAGCTAATCCAAATGGAACTGTGAACTTTGCATCTTTGCCTACCTATATAGTTTATTATAAAAATAATCCATTTATTTCCATGAACCTAATCTGAATTCCAGCACAGCCAACAGAAACCTCGCCACTGACTGACTTCAAAACTAAAACCTATCACATTACCCAAAAACGGAAAAAAAAGCCAAACAAAACAAAACAAATCAAATGAATGATGGATTGTTCTGTCTCCACCGAGCACAAAGTGTTTTCAGTTTTAATGCTCACACTTCAGTTTTACCTCCCAAACCTGTCTGTTTGGTGCATGTTGTGGAATGTCATATTTATTAAACCATTTTTCATAGCTGTGCCAGGGCAATAATGCAAAAACAAAGCCAAGTGTAGGTTTGTGCATAACTGACACCACAATCCTGATTCTATGCTCAGGGCTTCATGCAGACAGGTGCAAGACCAAGTGTTCTCTGATTTTAACCAGGGTTAGATTAGGCCCTTCACTTTGAGTATGCCTTTGTCAAACGGGTCCTAAAATCAGACAGCTGAGCTCTTTCGGTGCTAACATTTCCCTCATCCAGAGATGTCTGACACTGGTTGAACAATGTTTTCTGTTCTCACAGCCCTGTGAGAGGGCTGGGAAACAACTAAATGTGTCAGAAGGAAAACTTGCGGACGTGCTTTCTTGCTTCCACACTAAGATGAAAGTCCCCTTGCTAAAGGTAGCCAGAGCGATTTGACCATAAAAGAGCTGCTACTATCTACCTAAATGATCTCACTAATACCTCTTTCTTTTAGTGACTACATCCTTTTATATCTTATATAGCTGGTGAACCAAACACATAAACCTTTTCTCCTGATAGCCCATTAGGTATGCTTTTGAGGTACAACCTCAGTAATTACTTCCTTCCAATGTAATTGTATTTTAATTACACATTTAAGGCCAAATTCTTTCCTCATCCATCCCAACTAAAATTCTCTGAAACCTTATTAATTTTAATTAAGTAGGAGTTGATGCAAAATTTCCAAGTACTCAATTTTGCATTAAAAGTTTCAAATTCATTTAAACATGGATTTAATTTCCACAAGCACTTCAGTTGGTAGTGTGCTCCCTCGTTTAGTCTTTCAGAGCAATAACATGAAATATAAGAAACATAAAGTCCTTTCCAACAGAGGATATTAGGACATAGCTCACCTTTAAATATTTCCTCATATGCTGCAGCTGCCTGAGGAGTGTTTGCTACAGGCTCTAACAGGACTTCTCTCTTATTACCATCAGTAGTAGTGCTACTCCGAAGGGATGAACCGCAGCTGGAGATAAACTGTCCCTTTCTGAGAGGTGGGACAGAGCTTATGTCATCAGCTAGTGGAGTAGACACAGAAAGACAGCCTGGAAATGAAGCAGGCAAACTGCCAGAGGGGACTTGGGTCACTGCGTTGGTGATTGAAACACAGACTCATGGATGTATGTAAAGCTAACTTTTATTGTACAAAGCACATCTGATATACTCTTCCAAACCAGCAGTTCAGCAGCCACAAACTTCAGCTTCTAGGATTACATCTTTTGCATCTCCAAAGGTTACAGATTACAATCTCTTCGCCTAATCTCCAGTTAGCTATCCTACTTTTTGTTTCACCTCCTGCTCACTGTTTCGCCTACTGCCAGACTTGGTATGCCTGTTTCCCCCAGGGCCCCACGCCAGCAAAAGCCATCCTCCCTGGCTACATTCTGAGTCCCCACATCTTCCTCTTCTCTGTTTAACAATTAAAACCTGCAAAACCACTATGCTTACGTGGGTGCTGCTTACAAAAAAGCCTTGCTAAGGTGGCCGGTAAAAGTTATCACTGGATGAATCGGGTGCTGCCAGTCTACCACGTACACACGGTTTCCAGGAACAGTTAGTCTCTCACAATCCTTGTCAGACATTCCTCAGCCTAACGTGATGGGGGAGGTGAAACCATCGCTCCAGGGACAGCAAAGCTCGCGTTCGATGCCTTCGCGTTCACTGTCCAGACGTTGGTCGCTCTCAGGTGGTGCTGGTCCTTTCTCTCTGTATGGGCAAATGTTCTTTGCAGAGATCCACTTAGGTCCTGCATCTGTGGAAATACAAGCATATCCTCTCCCCCATGTAATAAGAGGGAATGGTTCAAGTATTTTGCCTGATTCCAAGTCCTTTATTATGACCAGGGCTTTAATTTCAGCGGCTGCTGCACTTTGTCCAAAATGCTGCATTATGGGCAGAATTTTGCTATCTGAATAACAATTTAAAAAATTAGAAACATCTAAGGCTTTTTGTAATGTCTTGCAGCCTTGTGCCCTGCATCCCCTCTTTCTGTTGCCCCAATAAGCGTTTCAGTGTGCTGTGAGCTCGTTCAATGAGCGCTTGTCCTGTGGAGGAGTGAGGAATTCCTGTGGTATACTGTATTCCTCATGAAGCAAAAAATGTAGCTAAAGAATGAGAAATGGACGCAGGGCCATTATCTGTTTTAACTTGTTGTGGCACACCTAAAAACGCAAAAGCAGCTAAAAAATAGCATCGAGTATCCTTTGCTGCTTCTTCTGCATGGCAAGATGCAAACAGAGCTCCTGAAAAGGTATGAATACAGGAACGGATATATTAAGCGACCAGACTCAGGAAAATGTATAACATCTGTTTGCCACAATTGGAGGTTCTGCAAACCTCAAGGGTTTATTCCATGTAAGCCGGGGGTAAAATTATGGCACTGACAATCAGGGCATGCAGCAATAATGTCTTTAGCTCATTGATAAGTAAGTGAAAAGAATAGTGGAAAAGATTGTCACAAGGCAGCAGCATTCTGATGGAAAAAGGAGTGGCTTAATTTGGCTTGGGCAAAATGATTAGATAACACTTCTACTGGCAATATCAAAAGGTCTGCTTGTCGGTTACCTTCTGCAATAAAAGCTGGAAGAGTTGTGTGTGAGCGAACATGCATAACCAAGTAAGAACTTTTGTCATTATCTAAAAGTAAAACAAGATTCTGTAGATAAGAAAAAAGTAATGGGTTAGTAATCTCCTGCAAAACTGCAGATTCAGCTCTTTCAACAATTCCTGCAACATAAAAGGAGTCTGTGATAGGATTAAAGGGAGTATCCCACTTCTCAAAAGCACACAACAACAGCTGCCAGTTCTGCAATTTGAGGGGAACCTGAAACAATAGCAACATCTGATGTCCACTGACGGGTGTCTGGATCCATCCACAGAAGCACAGATTTATGTGTTAGCCTTGACTCATTGGTAAAGACCATCAGGGCTTGCAAAGAAACTTCAGATCGTTTTGATGCGGCTAATAAGTTGAATGAAGCAGTTAGCAAGCAGTGTGCACGAGGATGTGAAGTAAGCTGACCTGTGAAATCACATAAAGACATTTGTAAGGCATCTGATTTTTGTAGCAACCACTGCAAGTAAAGTGAAACCACAGGCAAACATATCTGCATAGAATCTTTTCCTGCTAAAGCAAAAATGCGGCTCCGCGCCCTGATAATCAACATGGCAAATATTTCATGCTGTGTGGTAACAGTGTTTGTCATTTGATGTAGTAAAAAGACCCATTCAATAATTAGCAGAGGATCTGACGCAGAAGGATCCCTTTGGAATCAAGGCATATGGTTGTTTTGCCGGATTCAAAAGAATTAGGCAAAAAAAAGTAGTTCTGGGGTATATTGAGATGCCTGCCTTTTCTGCAAAGCAACAGTGACTTCCTGCAGGGCCTCAGCGGCCTCTTGCATCACTGTGCAGAGTGACAACAAATTAGGATCCACTTTCAACAAGGCAAAAAAGAGAGGCAAATTCTGCATTTGAAATGTCTAATAGAGAGCATACCCAGTTAATAGTCCCGAATAATTTTTATGCATCATGAAGTACAGAAATTTTTGACTGTAATTTCAAGGCTTGAGGATGAATGGTCTGGGACCTGATGCACCAGCCCAAATATTGCCAAGGGGGTTGCTTTTGAATTTTTTCTGGGGCTATACACAGTCCTGCTTTGTTTACAGCATCTGTGGTAAGGGCTAAGGCTTCCTCCATGAGCTGAGGGCTCTCAGCTGCAATTAAAAGATCACCCATGTAATGGTAAATCAACACATCCAGTACTTGTTGACATACTGGACTCAAAAGGTGTGCTACAAATTGCTGACAAATAGTTGGGCTATTTTTCATCCCTTGAGGTAGTACTACCCAGTGAAGTCTTTTCAAGAGGGCTTGCATGCTTGTGCTAGGAACCAAAAAGGCAGATTTAGGGGCATCAGCGGGATGCAAAGGAATAGTGAAAAACAATCTTCTAAATCAATAACTGTCAAAGCCCAATTTCGTGGTATCATTGTGGGGGAAGGGAGTCCTAGCTGTAAAGCTCCCATATTCCCCATGGCATCATTAATTTTTCTTAAATCATGGAGTAAGCACCATTTACCCATTTGTTTTTGTATTACGAAAACAAAAGATTTCCAGAGACTGGTGGAGGGAACAATATGCCCCTTTTGTAACTGGTTCTTCTAATGCACACAACTTCTTTTCAGGTAGGAACCATTGATCCACTCAGATAGCCTTAGTCGTGTTCCATGTCACTTGTGGGGTGGTGCGCACCACAATGGCCCCTGTTAAAAATCTGATTGCAATCTTGAACCAAGCTGAGAAAGGAGAGCTGAGAAAGGAGAACTTGTCCCCACAACACCATGGGAACTTCCAAAACAAAAGTTTTGATGCTAGTACTGTGGTTATCAGGACCTATGACTCATATCATGTGTTTATTTTGTTGACTATTACTCACTCTACCAATTCCCAAAAGGTTTTGTGAAACCGGAGCTACAGGCCAATTAGGTGGCCACTTATCTTGAGAAATTACAGTAACATCTGCTCCAGTATCAACAATTCCAGACAGTAGCACTCTCTGACCCTGATACAAAAGTGTGCACTATCATGTTGGACACTTTTCTGATATCTGCTGTGTCCACCAAATTTCTGGGGCACCTGTGCAGCCAAACCCCCCTCCCCCCCATCGCAATCATGCAGGGGATATAAAAAAGAAAATCATTTGAGCAATGTGGGACCCTTTAGGTACAGTGCAGGGTGGTGTAAAAAAAGCAATCTTTGAGGTAGGGTCCAGGATTGTGGCAACATTCTGAGTAACAAAAACAGGAGAGTTCCACGGACCAGCTGCAGGAATGACACGCCCAGCCCGTAGTCCCTCCTGCACAAGGCAGGGCAAATGCTGCAGTCTCTCCCCATGAGGAAGGCACCAGCCATCCCCCCAGGCCTTTTCTCCAGCATGGTATCAGCTCACAAGGGTCTGCAAGAGACACGAAACAGCTGCAGTGGGAGCAGCACAGGTCGCGCTGCCCCTGCCAGTGCTGCCGGGCTCCCTGGGTTTCCTCACCTCCCGCATGCAGAGAGCCACACTTCCCCCATTGGACCCGCTGTGTAGCCAGTGCAGCGTTTGCCACCATCCCCTGGCTGTGCCATGTGCTCGCCATCATGTGCTCGCCATCATGTGCTCGCCATCATGTGCTCGCCATGATGTGCTCGCCACCATGTGCTCGCCACCATGTGCTCGCCACCATGTGCTCGCCACCATGTGCTCGCTGGCGCCCTGCGCTCTCTGAAGCTGCTACGGCACCACACACCCGGCTGCGTCTGCTGCTGCTGCTGCTACACTGTTGCAGAGGGAAAATGGAGAGGTAACATGCTACCAGAAAGGGCCCCCCCGGCTCCAGCCACTCACCAAGGCATGGCTCCAGCTGGTGCCGCATGGTGTGCTCTTCTGGTTCCCCTCCAGGACCAAACGGGTCAGGGGACGAGGGGCCATCTTCTGGTTCTCCTCCCACAGCCCCATCAGACTTACAGACGTTGACTGGTGGCTCAGAGGGGGAACTGCCTTCAAAAGCAGCTTTCTCTTTGTTAGTCTTTTCTTGCACTTTTATAGCCTCCATTATCATCCTCCAGACAGGCAGCATTTGAGTGGCCGCCTCATCTCCTCTCGTAGAGTGATCCCATAATATATCTCCCACCTCGTCCTGCACCTCAGATGAAAAAGTGGTGCTCGGGTTTAGCTCAGGGACCTTGAAGGCTGCCCAATGCAGTGTAATTTTAAGGGACTGGGGAGGCACGGACTTCCCGTGTTTTTCAAGTAAATGACATGAGTTCGAAAACATGGCTATCTGATGAGGACTGTCCAGCCCCCGTGTCCCCCGTGGCTCACCTTCACCTCTGAAGGGATTAATCGCTGGCCAGCTTTCCTGTTTGTTTCAGCAGCACTTCAAGTTCCATGGGGCTCACCGATTGGCGCACAGTTAGGTGTATCAGATCCTCACACGGGGCACCATTTGTCAGCGATTGAAACGCGGACTCCACAGGGTACATGCAAAGCCAACTTTTATTGTACAAGGCACATTCTTACATATTCTTCCAAACCAGAAGTTCAGCAGCTACAAACTTCAGCTTCTAGGGTTACATCTTTTGCATCTCCAACAGCTACAGATTACAATCTCTTTGCCTAATCTCCAGTTAGCTATCCTACTTTTTGTCTCACCTCCTGCTCTTTCATTTTGCCTGCTGCCAGACTTGGCATGCCCATTTCCCCCAGGGCCCCACACCAACAAAAGCCATCCTCCCTGACAACATTCTGAATCTCCACATCACTGAGGGCTCAAAAAGCCAGTTTGAAGTGTTCACGTGAGCAGGGACTTGGTACATGGAGTTTGGCTGAGAGAGAGTGAGAAAACACAGAAGAAAAACTTTTCACTGTCTCACTGAGCAAAAAGGACAAGAAGTTACTTGAGAGACTTCATTATTATTTTCAAAATAATCCTTGGAACAATTGAACCATCAAGAAAGTTATTTGAAGACTTAATCTGGACAGAATAAGACTGTAGAGGGACTCAGTAATTGTGCTTAAAATCAAGAATAAAAATATGGTGCAAATGAGAATTGTGTTTCAGATGTAAGATCTCTGACACTATGCATATCTTTGGAGACATTATGGAGCCCCTAATTAAAAACAAGAGCTGCTTGTGGGATTCCAGAGTGCAAGTGAAATTATTGAGAGAAACTGATCCAGCCCTGGAGAGATCAGCCAGCATTGCAAAGAGGTCACTGCTGAGTGCTCAGACAAGTATAACACATGTCACTGGGCCGCCGGTGAGGAGAGGGTTGTGCCCAGCAATGTCTCTGGAATGCAGCGGGCTGGGCATGCTGCACAGAGCGCCACACAAAGAGCTGTTTGCAAAACCTTTGCAGCCCAGAAGGGAGGCTCTGGCAGTTGCTATGACCTACTGCCCACTGCAGGATGTGCCTGTGCTGACTCCCAGCATTTCTCTGAAGCAGGCACCCAGTAGCTCCAGCAAAGGTCTGGCATTGTTTATACGACATACGCTGAACATGTGGGAGACAGGCTTGCCTGAGCAGAGCCATGGAGCATATCCTCT
Organism: Vireo altiloquus; assembly: GCA_013396875.1. Lineage (NCBI taxonomy): Eukaryota > Metazoa > Chordata > Aves > Passeriformes > Vireonidae > Vireo > Vireo altiloquus. The sequence continues at coordinate 573,143 of VZRF01007601.1, forward strand.
GGCCAAGCATGAGTGCCCACAGCTAACACTGTCAGACAGGGAAAACAGTGAGCTGGCAGGGAAATAGCCCTTTGGGGGAAAAAAAATCAAACAGCCTGGACAGGTCTGTTTGCTTTCAATAACAGGAATGTGTACAGCCACCCCAGCTCATTGCCCCAGCTCCACAGAGACCAGCTTCCTTGGAGCAGCTTTCTAGGCTTTTGGAAGCCCTAAGTGCAAAGGGGTTGAGGCTACAGGCTTTGATGTGGAGCAAAACAGTGGTGAAATGTGATTTGAATCTGAATAATGGAAGAAAAACTCTGCCTAAGAGAAATTCCAGGGAGAGAAGTTAAAAAAAGCAGAGACAGAGCTGAATGTGAGTAAGACAGAAGACATTACAGTCATGTTGGACATGATATGCTGCATAAATAGTGCGTGACAACAGGTCAGAAGCTTGGTGAGTTTCAGGGCTACATCTGTAATCGCCAGTTGTGCACAAAGTCCCATGACACAGAGGGAAGAGGGATCATACGGATGTCTGTATGACCCTTCTATAGCCTCTCCACTTTCAGCTGAAATGCAGAGAGAATGTGATGCTCCCGGGCCCAGAGGGTCAGGGCAGCCTCTTACCAGCCTCTGCACCAGCTTCACATGAATCCTCAATATCAAAATCACTAGGGTTGTCATTTCTAAAGCATTATAGACAGATACAGGGCACAGGAAGCCTGAGAGATTAGAGATTCAAGTTGGAGAAACCCCTGGGGATGTTTGTTGTAAGTGGTGTCATTTATGGTTATAACCCATGGCATTGGCCAGATGTTACAAACCCTGCAGTGTGAAAGAGCCCCAGCAGCTGACACCACCCTCAAGCCCAGGAGGAGGTTACAAAGGCATTCAGCTTGTAAGGTCTTAGACAGACAGGAGACTCTGCTAGTTGAGACCTCCTATCTGAGACTGTACATCACCTGCCACATCAGATCACCACAGCCTCAAAAAATCATCTCTTTTTCTCAGGAAGGGGCAGCCAGCTGCAGTGACACCAGGAGAGAACAGCACCAGATGCTGCCGCCAGAACAAAGCCAAAACTGAAAGATCTCCCAACATGAAACAGTAGAGCTGCAGATGAGTCAGGAGAGAACCAGAGGTCAAAACAGGGTGACTCAGGGGCTCTCCTGACTTACCGGACTGTGAACAGTTAAAAAGGCATATTTAATAATTTCTTGTTTCATGTAAACATTTGTTGTTCATGGGTGTTTGGGCAATTAAGGTATAAAAGACAACTGGACCTGTCCCTATTATACATCTTACTTATCAACACGGATGAAAGTTGGTCCCTGGCAGACACTCTGCCTGATGGCTGAGAAGCATTGCTACAGCATCATCCGCAGCTGGGATACCTCTAAAAAGAGCTTTTTTCCAATAAGGAGCTTGTTTCATTTTTACAAACAACGAAGGGCTTTTTGGCTCTTGCTCAGCATGTGTCACCTGGCATGCCAGGCATTCCCAGCAGCCATGAGGAGAGTCAGGCAATGAGGAACTGCTCTGTGTACTGAGCTGGACTTACTTTCTCGTTTTTCCAAGTCTTGGCAGACAGGTAAATTTTTTAAAGGTACTTTTTTCTAAATACAACATGTAACTCGTTTTGCTGCAGTCTATCCATCTAGTGTGCTGTGCTTGTGGGTACAAAGTTACCAGTATCAGTTAACGTGACTGAGAATTAAAAAGGAAATACATGTTTTTCTGTCAGAGGCAGAATGGTTGAAGTGAAAAGATTTCGAGGTATTCTGCAGTTTTGAAGCTCACTGTTCCTTGCCTGCTCAAATAAAGAGAAATGGAGCTAAATGATACATTTCTGCATAATTGAAAATGCCCAAACACAGGGAGAGAGACAAAAAGAGAGACAGCTAACTGGAAGGAGTTTCCCAATATGTGCAAGTTACTTAATCTTGGCCAACAGAGCCTGGAGTTTCAAGCTATTTAGGCACTCTGGAAAATTTGCTCTGGATATGAAACACACTTACTGGGCAGCTGCAGTGCCGGTCAATTCTGTGCTGCAGCCAACCCTGGGGAAAGAGAGGTCTCTCGGTGGCTGCAGCCAGCACTCTGGGCAGCTTCCAGTCCTTTTCTCCTGCCAACAGTAAATAAAAGCATAATGAAATAAGAACAGCTAATGCTAACTCCCAAAAGCTGATGTTGGAACGAGGAGCGTGAGACTGGAGAAATGCAAGTAGCCTCTCCTCCCTACTGCAAAGAACTTGCAGCTCCGACACATCCCGAGCCAGGCTGATTTTCTGTGTATTCAGTAGCTCCCAGAGGGTTTTCCCTTCCATGAATTCGTTCGGCCTTCTCTCAGGCTGCACTGCTGATCAATGTTTTCTACACAGGTAGCCACGCCGAGGAAAAAGAGAATCAATACTCACTTTGGTCATGGTCTCTCCAGTCCTCAGCCATTCCCTTATGTGTCCTTGTGTTAACAACCACATGTAAGGGATGGGAACGAGATCAGCAGCTGCCAGAGGGCCCTGTGCCATAGAAATTTCCAAGTAATGTTTTCTCTCTGTCTCTTAGGGACACAGAATGCTGCTGACACTCCTATCCTGTTATTACACCTTTATCCGTGCATACAATGCATCTGGCAAATACACACTGAAGTGAAGATAAGAAAAAATTTTTTAAAAAATCTCGTAAATGAAACCAAGAAACCAAATCAAGGAGAAAACTGTGTTGCTGAAGTTTTGTTCCATGCACATATGTGTATATTAGTATTTAGCAATATGCAGAAATTAAAGATGTGACTTAAGCCTTCTAAGATTTTATGTTAGTTTTTCCCTCTGCAAAATAAAATTCTCAGTGCAGGATGCATGGCATGAACGAACTAAGAATTGTGATGATGAGATGGTCAGTATTATTGATATTTTTCTTTTCATATTTTAATTTGACAGAACTAGATAAACACCTTTCCTAAAAGAATGAGCCCAAATTTAATTCAGTTGAGTTACTGAGCGAAAGAATGAATTATTTTCTTAATTTCCCTTAGGAAAGAAAGGTCTCTGCATTACTCATACATGCTATCAAATTTAAATGGTGTGAAGCAGTACAAGTCACTCAGCAATGAAATGTTGTGGAGTAAATGGGAGGCAAAGGTTAAAAATCCTCCTCTGAGCAGCCAAGAAGAAAATTCCTTTGTGATACATGTAGGTGACATAATCTTGGGACAGCCTTTCCGTAGGTGTGGGCCTTCTTTGCATGCTCCCCAGGAGAAATCTGCACATCGTTTGCCAAAATGGCTGTAGATTTATGTCTTTGTTTTCTTAGAAATATGAATCTTTGTCTATTTATTGATTTTCAGTCTAGAGTTAGGCATTACAATCATGTCACACATCAGTCCTTATAGGCTTGCCACAGACTTTCAAGCTCTTTCCTTAACTTCCTACTTTCTAGCTGAATTGAAGCATGTCTTCTGCAAGTAAAAAAAAAAAAGTGAAAATCAAGCATTGATTTAAAGACATTGGGTGTTAGAAAATTGTCAGACAGAATCCGATTCCTGGTCTGAGTTGTCTCGTGGTTTTCTTCGTGTGGTTCATCAGTCCCTGGGCATCTGTGAACTCTCTCTAACGCTATCATGAAATGTGATTGAGGAAATGAAGTTCTTGGTCTCTACGTAGCAATTGACCTGTGTAAAATGTCCTTGAAAACCTATATTTCCATTGAAAGAAGTTGAGGAATCTATAAATTTTTAAAATTACTTACCTAGTATCTAAAAGTGCCAGAACTAGACCCTTCAGAGAACGGTGCAAGCAGTTTCATACTCTGCAATTATAAAGTAATGTGTCAGAAGGGGACACTGTTCCTACCCCAACCTTTCATGAAGTTTGTTTATGCCTTGAAGCACAAGTTTATGTCACTTACTTTTTGAGACAACTTTCATTCCTCGCCATAAATCAGGGTGGCTCATTGGAAAACACTGGATTAGTGATCAGTTTTCTAAACCCCAGCATGGTGTCTGACATCCCTTTCTTCAGCGTTATCCTTCAATAAACTACTAATTCCAGCCCATAGTCATGTATAAGCTGAAAATATTACATAAATATATGGTATCATAGATAAAACAATGTTACTCTGTGTCAAAAGAAGTTAATATTTGCCCAGTTTTCATACTGACATCCTGGCCTTACCTGGTGAGTCAAAGATCGGATGTGACATGCTGGAAGCTGCCTCCACAGGCACTGGGGAGAAGAGGCTGAGTTGTGACACAGTTTCAAATCCACGTTGGTGGAACTGTTATCAGACACCTCTGTGGAGACCTCAACAACTTCCCTGCTCCTCCTTTGTCTGAGGTCCAGTCACTTTTGGTTTTGAGCCTTGTACTGGCATGCTTTCACTGCTGGGTGCTGGACACCTGATGCTCCTCATGTCCTTGGTCCTGATGACATTATTAAGCATGCTGGTGAGGCCCAGGCCCAGCCTTTGGGAGGCAAACAAAAATTAGAAGTGAAATAGATTTTGAAGCAGGAAGCACATTTCCCATGTTGAAGAGTCACAATAGTTCCAAAATGAGAAGGCATATTTTTAGTGATTAGCTGCAGTTAATCCTAAGAATGCTTTAGGCTTTGTAATAAGTCAAACACAATATCCTCTCCTCCATGGAGAAGTGAGACGTGGGGTTTCAGAGTGGAAGAACAAAAGGATTACAAATGAGGTATTTGCAGTAATTCCTCCACAGCGGCGATACACGCTACATAATATTTCCCCCTAAAACAGAAATCTGCCTTGAATAAAAGGAAGGAAATTACATTAGGAGAAAGAAGTCATATCTACAAACTGCATGTAAATCAGAAGTTCATTAGGGGAGTATGCAGAGAAGCTTTTGGAATGTAATTTTGCTACCAACTAGTTTTCACAAGAATGAAGTAAGGCTTTCAAAAGCATCATTGCTCTAAGTAATTCAAATTACCTACTCTACCTGATACTATCTCTTCCCACAGAGATTAAAAAGCACTTAAATTTTTACCCACTTTGTTACAGAAATCCCCAAGGAAGGTTTCAATCCATTTGCAAGCATTGCTGTGAGGTGAAAGGATTCCAGAGGTTTTCAAAATAACCCCCAGAACATCTAGAGTTAAAAGCTTCTTACAAGTGTTGTCTCTGTATCCTAAAGTTCTTTGTTGAGAAATTTACCACTGGGTCACAGAAAAAAAAACCCACTCTGGACCAAAACTCCTTCTATAAGAGTTCAGCTAAGAAACAACAATTCCTTTGTCCCCTTCTTTTTGCTAGCACTGAAATAGAAAAAAATTCCGTGTGTTCTACTGTTTCCAAGCATGAATGTACTCCTATTACTCAGAAAATTACTTTAATTTTACAATGAAAAGGTATGGGCTCATAGCTGAGATTGCTGACAGTGTTTGAAGCATCAGGTGAGCTCCACCACGCTGGTGGCCAAGGATGGCTCAGCCATCCATTCAGAGGCATGCACACGCTCCTAGGACATCTCCTATTTTGTAGCAGTCCAAAACCTTGCTTTTGTTTAGGCAAACCTCCCTCTGGCACCCACAGGAGTGTGTTATAGCAAGGGTCATTAGGGAAGGCATCACTCGGTTTCTGTCCCTCCCCATAGCAAGCGAGACCCACACTTTGCAGTGTGGCAGTGTACTCTGTAGGGACACAAAAGCCCTGGGACATCTTATCCCTCTCACAGCTCAGAGCAGAATTTAGGAGTGTGGCTGTGTTTTATTCCAGCTTGCCACAGAGCCACACCAGACTTGGCTGCTTGCAGCATTCTCCAGCAAGGCCACTCCTCAGGGGAGCTGAAAGGGTTATGGATTGGGGCAGGTGAGAGCTGGCCTGGCTTCAATTGAAACCATTTCTAGCAAGGGTTTTGTACTGACAAGGCTTTCACTACGTTCTGCTTTGTGTGCTGAAGTTTGAGCAACTCCAAACAAAACATAGTAATAAAAAAAATTTTAAAAAGAAGATACAGAGGAGGAAGACTGTGTGGAATAAAAAGGCCAAAGAGTGGAACTTCCCATAAGCTCCCTTACAAGGGCTACTGCCTGCTGTGCTTTGAAACCTGCAGGTGAAAATTCAGGCATTCTGTGAACCAGGAGAGCTCTGCTTTCAGCTTTGGTGTACTTAGGCTTCCAGGTAAGGTCACTACCATGCTGTCTTCACAGGTCCTGCAGCTTGACATGCCTGCAAAGTTCCTGCAGGTCACAGCAGCTGCGTGACGAACACATGCCATCCTGAACAGAGCAGGAGGGAAGGGGCAGCAGAGAAGGTGGCAGAAGATGTTCTAGTGGAAGGTGTCCCACCCATGGAACCAGATGCTGTCCCTGGGTGTTGGAACCAGGTAATCTTTAAGGTGCCTTCCAACCCCAGCCATTCTACCATTCTATAAAAAGACACCATGGTGTTGAAGTGGACAAATGTCTGTATTATTGTGTCTGGCTGCTTCCTGTCCTAGCTGCACCTTGCTGCCTGCATGAATACACAGCTAAATCAAGACTAACTATTCAACTGACCAGCAGTAGACCAGCAGAAAAGGTGATGTAACCTGAGTCTCCTGGTGGCTCACAGTCATCTGAGAGAGAAATTTGCCCACCAGCTTCTCTGGGCCTGGCGCACAACAGAGTCTCTCAGCCCAAAACATGGCCTCAAGACAGACCTGGAACTTCTGAAAATGGCTGTGTTGTATTAATAACTGAGGAAATCACAGAGCTAGAGGGACAAATACACAAATGCCTTAAGATATGGCATCCAAAAAAAAAAAAACAAAAAAGAAAAAGCAAAACAATTTTAGTGTTCTTCCAGCATTGCCTCTTGCATTTACTCCATCACGCTATATTTGGTATGGTTGTTTCTGTAGGAGAGCTACTCTCTGACAAGTCCTCATGTAGAAGCAGCAAACCTCCAGGGAGTTTAAGGCAGCTTTTATTTAGACCCACGCTTTGTTATGATACCAAGTTTAGCCTCAGTCGTGCTGCTTAGTGAAATCCCAGTGTCTGTGGCTGCTCACAAGCCAAGGGTCCACATTTCTTTGGTTTTACTGATTTCACAGCATCACTGCCCATGCAAAACTCTGCTCCTGTTAATCCAAATCTTCGGCTGTAGCGCAGGTGTCTGCCAATGGAGAGAGAGGGTGGTGGCAAAGACAGCATGCAATGTACACTGATGGGGACAGGAACATTGTGTAGTTGTCAGCACAAAGAAAGGGAGGCTCATCTTGCAGCAGCGATATTTGGGACAGAAGGCTGGAAGATCAATTTAACTCCTTTGATGTGTCATATCTTGCTGGTAAAGGTTTAAATGCTATTTCTGTCTGCCACATTGATTTTCATTATCGTGGATCCTCTTCCTGAGGTGAAGAATTTCTCTCAGAGAAATTTTCTAAACTTTTTTAGCTTGTGGTGATATTATGTTTTAAATTACAACACAAATACCTGCACACATATATGCACCAGCTCATATTATTCATAGGAAATCTGTGTATGTTTCTGTGTAATTTTAGTTTTCCATGACAGCAGCATTTAAATTTTGGATTTTCTTCCAAAAAAGAGAAATAAGAAAACAAATCACAGCTCATCCAAATTGCAAGTACAACACTCTGTCCCATTTGCTTCTCTTCCATTAATCTGGAGATTGGGAGGCATTAAGTGACGCAAGACCTTTGAATCTGCCCCCTCAGAAAATCTGACAGCTCAGAACATTGTACGTTCTCCGTTATTGTTCCAAAATATCAGCTGGCACACTCCAAAACTATTTAAGAAATACTGATTTAATCATATACTCCCTCACATTTTTGCAAATGCCATCTTTTACTGTGAGTGTTAATATGATGAGTGGGACAATGGTGGTGTTTTGCTGCTCTAAAGAAAAATTTTTTCCTCATAAATTTCAGGAATGGCTTCTTTCTGCTGTTTTAGCTATTTCATGTAACAAATAATTTTTGCAATAGGAGAGTTTGGCTCATCATGCAGATTTGTGTTCTTTCTAAGTGGAAAATAATAGCAGACAGTCTTCCCCCTGTGTCAGTGCTTTTATTCCAGCCAAGGTTGATAAAATACTTCTTGAAGTGAAATGCACAAATCAGCCTGTGCAGGAGACCTGATGATGATGATGAGCACATGCTTGGGGGTGACATTCTGCGTTAACACAGTCTCTTCCCTGTGACACCTGGGGTTTGGCTGGTGAGGCTTGATAGGAGACCAATGAAAGTTCTTAAGGCTGAGATGAAAACCATGCATGGTGTTACTGCTGGAAAAGCTGTTTGGAGGAGCCTGAGTGTTCCCAGAATAGTACAGTTTCTCTAACATAGCTACAAGCAACACATCAAGCTCCAAAGAGATTCTTTTTATAGGCTTGGATCTAAGGAGGTGGAGGGGGAACAAGCAGTGGAAGGCTGACAATGACAAGCAGACATTTGTTTGAAGGGAAGTAATACATCTACTAAACTCTTAAAGACTTACAGCATAAAGTCTTGGCAATCCCATCACTTTCCCCAAATATAAAAATGACAGGATTTTGGTGTCGTTAGAAAAAAAAAGAAACTGCACAATACTTACAACTACAACATGGCATTTTGCAGCATTGTAATAATAACAAATAAAACCATATCTGGAAGTAAATGAAATAAGTTCAGGATAAATAAATAAATGAAATAGTCACGGGATTTAATGCCCCTGGGCTGCATTTTTGAAGGGATTACTTGGGTGTTTATGTTTTTCACTGCTCCTTGAAGAGTTCACTTTCCTGAGCAGTCTGGTGAATGCAGTTCAGCATGTCTCAGCACCTCCATGGAAAGAAAGGAAAGATCTTGTGGTTAGACTCAGGCATTTAGTTTTCTTGGGCATTAGGTACTTCCTTACCCTCTAGATAGCTTTCTTCTCTGGCTTACAGCTCTGGGTTTCCCTGCTGTCTTGGTCGTGTGCAGAAAATACAATCCAATTACTTCTTCTGTGTGGAGAAGATGCAGAGAGTCAGCAGTGATAGATAGATCCCTGCAGGGCAGAAAGACCCATCCTCTGCAAAATAATGAACCCTGTAGCAAAAGAAAAAGAAAAAGAAAAATGAACCCTGTAGCAAAAGAAAAAGAAAAAGAAAAAAAAAAGCTTGGAAAAACACAGCTTACAACTAAAGACCCCACAGCCCCGAGTGAACTGATGTTGAAAGTTCATGTAGTTTTGAATCATTGCTCGAGGCTCTCTTCAGAGTCAAAGAGATCTCAGTTCATACACTGGTTATACATTTAATCCTGACTTAGCAGCTGCAATCAAGTCAAAAGTTTTTACTGTTTGGGAGGGTTTTGAGTGAAAGCTGATACAGTGTGTGGCGAGATAGAGCTTTCTTCAATTCCACAGACCTGAAATAATCAGTACCACAGTGTGAGCTCCACTTCATTCAGATGCAGTGTAGGCCAAAACTCTTTTCCTAGTCCTGGATATTCTTCACAGAGGTGCGAGCGTGGACATTTCTGAAGCAAACGCTGGCATTATCAATCACAGCAGCACCTGAGCAAGTGATCTGATTTTAAAAGTGATGAAATGGAAACTGTTGTTTTTCACCTCTGAACACTGTGTTCACAGCTTTCTCTGGATGGAGACATTTGATATTAGCCACCGTTTTGCAATTTTTCCTTTCTTCCAATGTGTTATGAATATGGGTGCAAAAACCTAGGTGCCATTATTGTTTGCAATAAGCAACACTGAATATCCACTCATCACTGCTTCTCATGATCACATTAATTATAAAAATGGGTAAAGGGCTGTCTTTGATGTCATTGCATTCATTATTATGATTTCTTCGCCCACTGTGGAAATCAGGATATTTGAGAATATTCTTAACAGAAGCAGTTCCGTTTGGATATACATAAAACTGTTGGACTTGCAAAACAATGTCTGACTATCAATTTTGGAACTCCCTCCTCCCCAAACCAAATTTTATGAGTTATGGGTCTGTGAAATAAAAACATCATTCATCATGCAGCAGAGCACAGCTTAGAAAACCTTCCCAATGCTTTTTGCCCAACTTGCAGATATGGTAATGTTCACTTTCTCTGTTTACCCAAAACCATGAACAGATATTATAAATTCAAGCACCCTCTCTACATTGCATGTGCGCTGGTGTAATTCATGAGCAGCAGCACATGCTGTGCCCTCAGCAAAGCCTGGGCTGGGTGATGGCACCCTTGCCCCCACAGCGGAGAAACTGCATCTGCAAATAGTTTTAGAGAAACCAGAAGGTGGCAGAAAAATAAGACTCTGGGATTGTAGGCACCTCTTCCCAGGTGACCTGAACATCAAAAGTGGGGTTTTTTTCTGAAGAAGCTGACGAATGCATTTGAAATACACAAGGGGATATTTTCCAGCTAGTTTAAGCCATGGAGGGGAAGATTTGTGGGCTACAGAATAGGTGAGTGCAGTTTCAAAAACCTCCACCCTCTTTTCATAGTCTGATGCCTAACAGTGGTGAGTTTATTAGCCTTTCCATCAGGATAATAAGAATAAGCTTATTAGGAATAAGCATCTGTTTCCATCCATGATGGACAGACTGAATTGCCTCCAAGACTGCTGACCCTCCCCTCTTAAAAGTCATTGGCAGCAGCTGGGCAGGATCAGACTATGGTGTGGTGTTTGAGGGAAGAGCAACCTGCCACACACACATCCTCGCCCAGACAAGTTGCATTGCACAGATCTCATTTCTTTAGGAATTCAGACTCTAAAAATATTTTATTTTTGCCCTCTTTATTCAATGCATTCCAATCAGCTGTGCTTCAATCACTCTCTGCCATCCTTTCTTGCTCTTGTGAGGCTGGAGAAGTCATAAATACGGCAGGTCCCTTTGAGCGTTAATGCTGGATGCTATCCATGACTGCTGAGCTGCAATATGTGAGCCAGCAATACCACAAAGAGAGAGTTTATATTCCTTTCCCATTACATATTTTTAGTGTGTAAATCCACAGAGCAGAAGAAATTTATAGCCAAGTGAGTGGTCACAGGGAAAGTAATCTCCATATAAAGCAGTGGCAGATACCTTTCTCTGTCTGGGACTCCTTCTATTGGGAAGTTTCCCACCAGGCTGAATGAAACCTTCAACCACTGGTGTTCTTTTTTTGTGCCTCATTTAAGGACATGGGGGTCACTGACATTGTTTATCCATTATTCATTTAGCAGTGCCTCTGGGAAGCAACTTAATGTCATGTATTTTTCACTTACATGAATTGCAATAAACTGGTTTCTTCTTCATGCCTGCCTGCACTGGGGAAATTTTCTAAGTTGTTTTACAGCCAACATAGCTTAAACTGTTTGGAGGCTGCAGCAAGGACCTGGTTATAGACAGCGTTTGGTGAGTAATCAGTTTTTACCTGTGTGGCTTCAGACTGTGGCATGAGGTACCCTTATTAAAACATGAACTATTAAGACTACATTAAGCCAGAAATATTTTGGCTTTGTTGAAACATGCAGTATTTGTCTCCCTTGGACTGCAAATGCATCTATTCCACAAATTGCTCATTCTCCCTTGAAAGGACTGGCTTTCAGTGGGAGATTTGAGTTTTTCTTGCTTTGCTTTTCTAGCCTTCTTTAAAGCAGTGTATTTTAAGTCAATATATCACTAACAAGCCCAGATGAGATTTCAGTGCAGCCTTTACTGTCAGAATCAAAATTACATGAAGTACTGCATTTTGAGGCAGTGATATGTGTGCAGTCAGGAGGAGGTAGATTCTGATCTGGCCGAGTGAAATGCTCTCAGTTAAATCCCATCACATGCGAGCCTCTGTGCAACCAACACACTTGTGCACTAATAAAACCGAGGGGCTGGAAAGAGAAAAAATTTCTCTCTGGGTGAAATAGGAAGGATGTGAATAAATCACAGCTGAAAACATGGAGCAGAAAAGTGTGGTAGATATCCAAGAGACAGAGATGGTAGATCCTTTACTGAAGGAAGACAGCTGAGGAGAAAGAGGAGGTGCTACACAGAAGAGAAGACCCATATCTGTCCTCAAGACCTCCTGGTCTTGACATGAGCAGGATATGGGTCATTGGATGTGGTGGATTAAAAATTATCCTGTAGGTGCAAAGACACATTTCCTGAAGAAGTGAAAATTGCTGAATTTCAGCTGGAGTCAGATGCACATACTTCACTCCTTTAGACAGTCTCCAAAAATAGTAGAAGCAAGGTGGGTTGTTAAAGCATGAGTCCAAGTCCTTGTGTGAAAACACTTCCCTTGGCATGGGAGGCATTTCTACCTCAGGATAAGGCATGGCTGGGTAAGGGTAGCAGAGACCATGCCCAGGGGGCTGTGATCAGTCAGACGTGCTCAGCCTGTCCTGGGAGTACAAGAAGACCCTACCTTGCCCGCAGCTCCTGTATCCCCTCTGGACTGGGCTTCTGGCATGAGGAGGCAGGGGCTGTGCTTTGCAGTGTGCCAGGAATGAGGACACAGGGAAGAGGAGAAGGAAGGCAGGGAAAACTAGTTGCTTCTCAGCCTTTACCAAGCCACTTTCCTCCTGAGAACTGATCCAGGGCTCCCTGTGAAATCAGAAAACATGTGGTCATGCAAAGAGGCACTAGGACCATCCCAAAGGAGGGAGAGAGCCTCTTTCAAAGCAGAAATTGTCTGTATTTCCCTTCAGTGCTCCCATATTTTCTCAGATGGGCTACAGTCTCTTCTCCGGCTACCTCTGGAGAGGGTTTGGCTTCCAGGTTCCCACAGCTTTGGAGGACAGTAAAAGGCAACTGGAACTGTTCTCTGACCTCTGCAAAACAGCTGCTTGGTCACATTTCCCTACACCTTTTCTTTCCAGGGCCAGTCATAAATGACATTCAGTAGTATGCTGGCAAGGCTGTAAATCCAGGTTTAAATCAGCTCATGAGGACCTCTCCGTGCACTGAGAGGAGCCAGCTTGTTCACACCTCCACGTCCTCTGCCTGACCAGGAGAATGCCTGACTCCCAAGGCAGAATTTCTGCCTGGCCAGGTGGCCCAACACAGGACCCTGACCTGTCTGCCATGGAACGCCCCTGGAAAGAAATGCCTGTCTGTCTTCTCTGCTCCCCTGTCCCCCAGCCAAGCCAACCTCACACCTCAGGGTCAAAGCCTGGTGCTCAAAGTTAGGGTGCCATCCACCCCTGAGCTCTGCACTGAGTGCAAAGGATGCCTTAGGGTACATGTCACATTTCCATCACCCCAGAATTAGTTTCTGTGAAAAACAGTTTTGTACTTGAAGACACTTGAGGGTGTCATGTCCCTCCTTTGCCTTGCCTCCCAGAAGCTAAGATTCCCACATAAAATTCAAATGAAGATGGTTTTGGTAGGATACTGAGTAAAAAAGCATGCTGAATGGTGAAACAACAAATCCTTTCTGTCTCTGAGAAATGACTGTATGTGGTCCTTAGTGCTAGACTGCCCAGATTGTCTGCTATCTAATGAACCCTTATCTTGCCTCTACCAAACATTTGACTATAATCAAGGCTTTACACATTTGCTTTAGTCTATTCTTACTCCAGCCGACAGTGTGCTGAGAACTGCCTTACTAGTTCTCTTGAGGCATTCCTGGTGGCTTTCCAAGTTGCTAAATCAGCCTCTATGCAGATACTCTCAGATCTGGTGGCTTAAACACAACTTCCATGCCCTCCCTCGGCTGAACTGAGGGATGGGGAATAGGGGCTTACTCTGACCACCGTGACAAAGGCAGCAGGCCCCGCTTATCCTTGCTCAGCCACTGCTCAGCTTCAGGTTTACAGTGAGTTCAGCTCTCTCTATGCAGTCATGAAGCTTATGGGCAGCACAATACAGATCATGAACTGTCATAAAACTTCCCCACATTTTCTCCATGGCAGACAGATGTGTAGGTGGGGTTTTTTTTGTCTCAGAAGCCTGCAGCTTGATGATTCACCAGCACAAGCTTTGATGATTCCTACCCTCCAGCGCTGTTTCCTGCTGTATGGTTACACTGGCTGGTTGTGGTGAGCTGGTAAGCTGAGGGGAAACCTGCAAAGAGAGGGTGTGCGGGCCAAAGGACACTTGTAGTGAGCAGAGAAGGCTGTGTCTGGTGCATATACTGCACGCTAGGCAGTACATTCCTGTGGCACCCAGAAATATGGGAGCCTGAAACCCTTTCGGGGATCTGTTGGAAGCTGCTTGTCAGTGTCTTCCCATCCTGGCCACACCGATTGTAGTTCCAGGTGAAATCAAAGATCAAGGTTTTCCCCAGCATCTGGACTGTGCTACCCCAGCCTCCTGCTGTGTCCTAACTGGAGGTACAACTCCAGCCATGGCCCTGTGAGAAAGGGTTTGCAGGTGATCCTGCTCTGCCACGGGCAGGCATCCATTCAGCCAGAGCAGGGAATGGCAGCAGCACACCAGTGTTAGCCCCCTCAAAAAGAGCAGGTCCTTCCCAGAGGGAAGGTAGGCTGCAATGAGCCCTAAGTGGGAATTTGAAGCACCCACATAATATCCACATGATAATTATGGATAACATAACACCAACTATGAACTCCTGAAGAGCAAACAGCAACATTCCGTCCCACAAATGCAAGATTAATACTTTTCATCCAATTTATTGGCTGTGCTTAACTTACATTCTTTTTCATTTGGCTGTGAAAATACTCAAATAAGTGTGAATTGCTAACTCCATTTAAATATCTGTATTTATTTTCAATCTTCCCCTTTCAGAGAAATTTTTGGTGGCATACAAACTTCTGATGGACAGTTTGCACACACATCTGTGGGGGTTTTTTGATCTGTTATAAATACAAATTATTTCATAGCCAGATATTGCCTTAACTTAATTGTTTACATACCAGCTGGGGACAGATAATGTGTAGCCTAGGCTTTATTTAGCAACTTAAACTAAAATGTTACTGAGTGGTTGGTAGACATAACATTACATTGTAAGGGTTTTTTTCCCCTTGCCCTATAATATTTTACTTTGATTAAAGCTGTACTGAGTTAAAATTGCACATCTCACGCAAAAAGCAATTTACCTCAGCTCTTATTGAAGTTAACCGTACTTATTTTTCCTAGCATAATGTATTTTTCTAGCTGCATTCTAACTGCTGTGCTTTATCATACGAACCAAGCTAGATTTAATCAAATTCAGTTTGTGTTGTGAATTTTAAGACATTTGTTCAATTAGTTGGAATAAAAACAAAACATTTGGAAGAAAGTTTAAAGTTGAAAAATGCTCTCACTGAGCTGGGCATTCAGTGTTCCTTCTGCACCTTTCTCATCCCCAAATACTTCTCATGCTTGAAAAGGCTCCCCAGTTTTTTTGCTCTTTCTGTTTCTCAGATTGCTGGTGATGCTCATGGGATGGGGAAGAGTTATTTTATCAGGATTCAACAACCCAGGGTAAGATCTGACCATTTTTCCTCCTGTTGTGTCTGTCATGAGCTTTTTCTGGGCTCTGATGGATGGGACCACGTTCAAGCTGGGGCTTTCCTAATGTATTGGAATCCACTGGGAAGCCACAGTGCTGCTACCCGGTTCCTCTCTAGGCTTCCCAGTGCCCCTCAGCTGCTTTCCCATTACTCTCCTTGTTGCCACCTGGTGGAAAAATTGCCATAAATCACTCGTGTTGGCCCTTCAGGCCTGTGTGTGTAGTGCAGGAGCTGAGGGACATCGGGGAGGAAGGTCAGACTCTAATGCCCCTTTCCAGCAAGCAAATTACTTTCTCCTCTCATCTCTCTATTGCTTCCCCTAAAATGGCTTGTTTGCACACATGCAAGGTATTTTGGGCTATCAGAATGCTTTTTACTGTGTTGTCCTGCCCACGAAATACAACATCCATTAATTTTTATAGTATTACTTTTATTAAGAAAATTTTATGCTTGTTGTTACTACGTCTTATTTTCCTCATCTGGGAATTCTTACCTAACTTGGCTTGGGCTCTCCATCCTGAGTGATTTGAAAAGGCCATGGTAAAAAAAAATGGGAGAAATAAAAATGTCTTAGAGAAGTCAGAGTCCACTCTCTCAACTGAGAAGCACGGCGTTTTTATATTTTGAGACAGTTTCTCAGACAGCCAGACAAGGTGACATTAAACAAATCACACTAATTACAACACAATTTATGTAGAGAGATTTTACAGGCCTGCTAATGCTTGGCAGGGGCTGTCAAATACTAATGTTTCAAAAAAGAGCATTTCTAGCATTCACTTTTTTTGGTGCTTAGGGAATGATGGAGCCTGTTGAGGTCCCTTACTTGTGCCAAGGGAAGCAGAGCCTAGCCCAAGTGCAGAGGCAGGGAGGGCTCAGGGACCAGGGTCCAGGCCATGGCTTTCACACAGAGTTACACAGACTGCTCTGCGGCCCCAGGCAGATCACTTCTAAATGTACCCCATGCCAAACAAAATCAGCACGAATTTCTGTGATGCCTGGAGGCTTTGCACCTCTCTGGCTTCACAGGTCCTGCTGTGTGTGTGTCATGCCCAGAGGTGCAGACAAGAGGTGCTGCCATTCTGGGCTGGAGACATTTTACATGGTTGATGGTACATTATACAACTGAGGAAAGCACCATGCATTTAGCTACCTTATTAACAGAACAGGGATTAAACACTTACCTATAAAACTTGCCAACAGCACCACGAAATTTGTTTCTCGGGAGCCTGTAAAGTGCTTTAAGCTTAAACCTGAGAGATATGTAGGGCTTTGCTTCTAATTCACTTAGTTTAAGACAATGTTCATGTAAGACGATATCTCCCCCCATCCAACCCCAGCTAGTGGTTACATTCACCTTCACAGAACCAACACAGGGGTATGGAACACCCACTCCTCACCCACGTTGGTGCTTACACCACAGCGTAAACACTACAGTTTACAAGAAGCCACCCTGGCCCTGAGACGTGCTCAGGTGCATCATCCTGATTTTGCTGCAGGGACTACAGCAGCCTGGTAATTGCAAATGGCTTTGGGAGGAGGGCCAGGAGGAGAAAGCAGGAGGGGGAGAAGGATGGTAATGGCCTCTCACTGTGAGGAATTTCTGAATGAGTCTCTGGCATCGCCGTCTGGACAGGGCTCTAGTCCATGTAGTAGCCACTGATCACACACAGACATGGGACAAAGAATCACAGAATATTCTGAGTTGGAAGGCACCCACAAGGATCATCGAGTCCAGCTCTTACATGAACGGCCAGTGCATGGGAATGCAAAGCTTTCGGTTGGACCTCTAACCAAAGGGAGAGTGAGGTGCCATGGGGAAGGGTCCTTGAAACCCTGCTGCTTAGAGCTAGATGAGCCCAGACCCTCCCTCTGCTTCTCTGGGACAGCTGGAAATAGAAGCCAATTGGATAACCATCTCACTCTCTGGAAAAATAGAAATGCCCTGGCAGGCTTTTCCTCATGTGTTTAAAGGAAGACAGTGTGAATCAATATAAGTTGGAGACTCTCAGATAGGCTGGGGGGTGGGATGTCTTGCTCTGGAGGTGGGTTCAGATCCTCCTCCAACGCAAACTCTCTGAACTGGTAGCTGGATGCAGGGCTCCCCACACTCAGCCAAGTTGCTCTCATTCTCCCACAGTCGTTCATGTAGCCCGTGCCTGGTTTTGGTATCATTTGGAAATGTCTGTAGCATGGGCATACCTCTGCAGAGCTTGGGCATCTACTTCCTGGGTTTCTTATGTTTTGCTCTGAGCTAGATTTGGAAGCAACTCTGCATCTGTGTTTCCAAGGCTTCATGCTGCCTGTGGGAATTTATCTCTGGTGAGTCCTGGATACTTGTGGAAATTGCTCAGGAGGTAAGCTGTATTTTTGAGAGGGTCATAAGGACTCTAAATGGTATATTTAGCATCAGCTGGAGACAGGAAGACCTTAAGGGGCCTTGGTGGAGGTGGCACTTTTTGCATGCATCAAGGAAATGGAAACTCCTGCCAACCATAATAGCACCATTAAGTCCTGCAGTGCTTGCACATCCAGTGAGCATTTGCAAAAGTTACAAACAAGAGGTCTGAGGGCCAAGCGCAGGGTACTACAAGGGGAAAAGCCTCCACGGGGAATGAAGCCTCCTTTTCTCACCAGCAACTGCAGTTCCTGGAAATTGAAGGCAATCAGCACCTTGTCTCAGCAACCTCTGGGACTTAAACCTGACTACCAGCAGACACTCTCCTGTGGTGGTGACACACAGAGCTCCTTTCCCTGTACAGCTGTACCTGGTGGCACATGTGACTGTCACTTGCTGCGTACGGGCACATTTTCACACTTGACTCACAATTAGGCCAGTGCCACAAGCCAACACTGCCTGTGGTTACATGAAAATTCAGTAGGACTGAGAGTCTGTATAGCAGGGGAGAGAAATGGGCCAGAAGAATTATTTCAAGCACATGTTGGTGAAAGATGTTGGTAACAACCCTAAGTTATCAAAAGGAAACACATATATATATCTTTTCAAAATATAAAATAAGCATCTGCATTTGAACAGGGTTTGGTGATTGCTAAATGGCTCCATCGTCAAGCGAAAAGCTTTATGAACAGAAGGGTTTGCATGAAGTTGTTGATTCCACCTGAAACTGGTGTACAAATAAAGCCATCATTCTTTACTGCCAATTCTCCTCTGCTCCGAGCCAGAGCAGCCTGTGGAGCTGCATGACAGCCCTCCCAGCAATTGTTCCTCGCAGGTGTAGCTTTTATTTGTGATTGCTAATGGTTGTCCGGGTCAACTCACACACTGAGCCCCATTTAATTCAACAAAGCAATGTGTTAAGAAAAGCAGGGAAGGCATTATTCAGAAAAGGGAACTTTGGCCTTGGACAGAAAAAGGAGAGCATGGAGTTAATTTTCTGCTTTGAATTGCCCTGCAGAGGAGTTTAGCTTTTTCCACCGTGTATCAGGGGAGCCCAGGGACAGAGGACACCAGGGACAGAAGTTTCCGTGTGCAGCTGCCCCCCTTGCCTTCCCTTCCACAGGCAGTAATCACAGCTCCATAGACTAAACTTCAACTGGAAAAAACAAAGCCTAAATTGTAAAACACTGAAACATTAGTCTGAAATCCAACTTTTTTCTCCCTCCCCACTTCTGTTCCTTTTATACAACCACCATCATTTGTTTCTCCTGTATCTTTCTCCTTGCTAAGGCAGGTCACACGAGGAGCCTTCACATTGATAAGATCAGACTTGGGAGTTGTGACTATCTGGTGCCTCTCTCTGCAGCTGCACACATCCTGCAGTGGCAATCCTCAGCTGCTACATGAGTGCCAGGGAGCCCTATGAACCTCGGCACCAAAACTGTCCTCTGCCAGGTATAGAAGGAGGCAGCAAGCTCTGGGCAATTGTGTTCCTTAAAGCCAGCAGGAGCTTGGGATGAAAAAGTGCCACTGATGGACGGCACATGAGAATGGGACCAAGAGACTAAAGCCCTTCTGGAGCTCACTGGGTCCTTGCATGGCTGGGAGGAGCCCAGGGAGATGGTGAGAAGGGAGGAAAGATTGAGAAGGGCAATAAAGAAGCGAGATGGGGGCTGAGTAACCCCAGGAAGAAGGAAATGGAGAAGCAGAAAGGATTACCAAAGTGAAGAGGTATTGATGGCAGTAGGAAGCATGGTTATACTGTGCTGCATAATTGCAAAGCAGTGTTGCCTCAGCTATGCTTTAAAAACCCCACAAGCTGGATCACAAAAAAGCTTAAAATGTACTGCTTAAAACAGTAAGTTTGGCCCTTTTTCTTTTCACTTCTCATCGACAAAGGAGGACTTCGGTCATGTCTTCAGGCCTTTTTTCCAGAACTGAACATTTAAGAAAACAATTCTCACCAAGCTGTGTGACTCAAAGAACGGGGACACTGGGGAAAACATCAGCTATCACAAACCTCACCACTGAATGGCAAGGACTAACAAGTGGGGGATTAGGTTTTCCCTGGACCTGCCCCTTTAAGTTCCTGGTAGCTTTGATCTAGCAGCAGAGAATTGACGTGGGAGGACAGATCACATAATCCCTCCTGGATACTTTCCTTTTGTAGTTGCATGTGATGCTGTCATTTAATCTTGACTAGAAATGGGAACTGATGGTTTCTGTTTTTGAGGCGAGCATGGATAGGTCCCATGCAGGCATTCTCAGCCATCCACAGATTTGAAGAGGCAGTGGGAAAGTGGGTCCAGCCCTGGCTTTCATGGCTCCAGGAGACAGTTCCCAAGCAGAGGTTATGCTGGGGCTCACTGCAGCCTAGGCACACGTGCAGCAAAAAGCCAAGACACAGACCCACACCCCACCTGTGAAGCACCACAGTGGTGCCCCCTGGTAAGCTTTGTTTAGCACTCAGAAACTCCTGATGAACAAAGTCTTCAAACTGTGTCTGGGCAAAGTTTCCAAATGGACAAAGAGGACATATCTTAGAGAAGTGCAGGCTGTATCCACAGCCAAAAAACCCATAGTTTTCCGTTCAGACAACAAGCGAGACTCAGCCCCAGCCTTCAGATTCAGAAATGCAAATCCAGATCTCTGCATCCCTTTAGACTGTGTGAAAACTAATTTGGGCATTTAAAGATAATCCAGATAAAATCAAGCTCATCTTAGTTGTTCATCCAATGAGACATTTGATGTATTTGAAAGTTTATACCATCTTTTAAAATCACCTGTGGCTCACTTTTAAAGCCTGAAATCATCACACCCATAATAAATCTCTTCATGGAAGTTCAATTTCTTGAAATTAAATTAGAATAGGAAGTGTCTGTATAGACAGATACACAAAATACAACAGGCAGACTGCCTTACAGTGATGTATACTGTCTGTAAGGAAATACATCAGTGGTTCCCCATATAAAAAACACCTTTCTACAACTATGGCATGCATTAAATGACACTTTTTAATGCGTTTTTTTCCTTCTCTGGTAAGAAAAAGTGATTTGCCTGGATATCTCACTTGCCTGAGCCAAAGCCCAGGGGTGTTGTGTCATCTGTGCCACTGTAAATATTTCTGTTCAATCTCTTTCTGAGGATTCTTCCTCCAAGCTGACATAATCATAAGCAACAAATATGACATGGCTTAAGTTTACTTCCTTGCTTACATGTTTTCTGTCTCCTGAAACATGTCTTACAAGCATGATGAGTATGAACTGGAAGATACCATCTTTTAATTCATAAAGAAATGCATGCATAAATTAGTCCTATGTTTAATGAAAAGATTATATCTTTTCATTAAACATTTTACATTATACAATACAGTATATTTTCTGATATTTTACAGATCATCCAAAGCCACAGATACTCACATCAACTCTCAAACAAGTCATCATCATTCCTTGGAATTCTACTTTTTCCCAAGAAAAAACCCAAACCACTAGATTTTGCCTACTATGTTCAACTATGTTTAAACTACTGATTATCCAAGAGATTCACACAGTTAAGACTCCACTAGATATGGAGCAGCTCCTGATGACACCAGCTACCACTGTCTAGAGTCATGCTGGCTCTGCTCACCTTTTTCACCCCAGGAAGACAAAATATCCCCCTCCAAAAGACACTGCTACTCAGCTGGAAAGATTTCCCATCAGACACAGTCAGCAGAGATTTGGCAAAGGCGCTTGTTGGTACAGTCCTCTGTTCAGGATCTCTCTTGGGCTTGTGTCGAGGCCCTTTGGGCCCCTGCATCACACCTCCCATCACTGATGACTCCCTTCCGCTCTGCTCCAGCTCCACTGCGTGATGCTGTTTATCCTCTGTCTTCTCTTGCCCTCTGCCAGAGCTCTACTGGGTGACATAGTTTGTCCTCTGTCTTCTTCCACCTAGGCTCGTATCCAGCATCTGAGAACTTTCTGCTGACTGAGTTTCATCTGCACATTGACGGGGATTTATGGCTGCTTCAGCATGGCTTACGGGCTGTTCCAGCTCTGGTTTCCCACTCAGCATCTTCTTCTGCTTGACCGTGGATGGCAAGAGAAGCCAGTCAGCAAGCCCTTTCCTTTTTCAGCTGTTTCCCAGCAAAAGAAACATTAGCATGTCAGACTGCCAGACAACACACCAGAGAGATTCTCCCACATATTGCTTCTTTCTTCCTTTTTTCACGTCAAGAGCTAAAGAGGTGGGTGACAGATTTCCAGTGGAGGAGGGGGGAAATAATGCTGAGCACTGCTATTGCGACCTTTCTGTCTTTTACACTTGAGCGGGAAGGGGCCCTGCAGTGAGGCACTAAAACCAACAGCCTATCCACAAAGCCCCCAGCTAATTAGTCATTAAAAAATAAAATTTAAAAAAAAAAAGAAAAAGAATTGCAATCTGCTAAGAGAGGAGAGAGGGCTTTAAAAGGATATATCCTTTATAGCCATAAATCGCTAAAGAAGAAGAATTACAGGATAATGTACAAAGGGTCAATGCAATAAAAGGAGTGAAAGAGACACCTGAGTTTCCTTGAAGTCACCAGGGAGGCAGCTGTGCTCAGTGTGCTTGCTGCACACACATGTAGCTGGATAATTGCTTGGTTAGGAACTGAAATAGCAGCATGTGGGCATCATCCAAAGGAGCAAGTAGAAGCACAGAAAAAAAAATCACCAGTCCAGTCCTGGGCAAAGTTTTGCTGCATGCAGAGTAGATCAACAATTTATTTCTGAAATTTACTCTTTGTAAAGCATAAATAAGCAGGGAGGATCGGCGTGTACCCCAGCAATGTACATACCCTCTGACAGATTCTGTGTTTGGCTCTATTTAATGAGGGCAGCCCCAGAAACAAGACTACAGACCTGCAAGAGCTGTGTGCCCTCACGTTGCTTTTTTTTACCACGCAGCTTGATTAATCTGACTGTTAATTAAGTAAAGCTCACCTCCTTATCAGGCTCTTCAAGGCTTTAACACCACACCGGGTACTCTGAGGCCATTCATTAGGCCTTACAATGTGCCTCTCCGCTAGGTAAATATGTGCTAATTGCATTTCACAGAACGGTTCAGACAAAGGCAGAACAGTTAAGCCTAAAGTTTTGGGCATCTGGCCTTGGAAGTTGTGTAGGGATCCAAAGAAAATTCTGTGTCAGGGGAATGAATTCTACAGCAGCCGTGGAACCATAAGAGTCGGACAAAGGAGGAGAAGGTGACCAGAAATGAATTCTCGCATAAAACACCGATTTGTGTGCTGCACCGAGCTTTTGGTGCTGTACTCCCAAGGCTCTTGAGGCTGGGATTGACTACAGAGAAAGCTCATCCACCCTGCCCTGCAGCTGGGAGGCCTCAGGAAGCCAAGGGCTCTGGGATCCTGTGATAATAAGGATTGTTTGTATAGTTTCCGACCCATTTTAAGGTCCCGCTTCCCTCTTATGAAACAAAATGAGAGCTCACCCCCATCAGCATGCGTCAGCTCTGGCAGGGCGGTTGTCTTGGAGTGACTTTATGGTTTATCCTATATTGTCTGCTGTGTCTCCAGAAAAATTAATTTTATGCTATTCTGTGCCTTTAAACTGAGCTTGAGAGGGGAGAGAAAAAAACCAACCAGAGGAACGTTTTAAAAACAGTTTTGTACTCCAAGGTCAGCAGCTCTGCTGTGGGAGAGAGGGAAGGAAGCACCTTCTTTGCTTTTCCAGCAGGCTCTCGGCTTTTTTTTCTTTCTTTGGGAGAAGAGAGAGACAGAGTTTTTCTGGGACTTTGGGTTTCTTTTTGTTTTTCCGTCTTCTGGACTCGTTCAGAACATCGGGACTTCACTGAGAGGTTTCTTCATCGGCCGAAAAGGAGGGCCCCTCACCCCCAGTGGTCCGGGAAGAGGAGAGACCACACCCAAAGGGGCTCTGGCTTTTTGCCTTAGGTTTTTTTTTTCTCTCTCTCTGCAGCGAGAGATTTTTGTTATTATTTAGAATTATTGCTCTTTTCTTGTGTGTTTTGTTAAATAAATAGTTTTTTTTCCCATTTCTCTTCACTTTCCTCCGGGGACATTTTCTTTCCTGAACCTGGTGGGGGGGTAAGGGGTACACAGGTACCTACGGCCTGCTTTCCATCAGGGGATATCCTCCTCTGAATTTGTCTCAAACCGGGACATTTTTTGGCGCCCAAGTCGTGGGGCCCGGAGGAAAGTGAATACAAAGCTGTACTAATTACGTTTCGGTTTGGTGTTAGTTTGGTCCAGTGCAAAGCCCCATGGAAAGCCTATGTGCAAACACAACCCGTGTCACCTGCTTAATTGAGGAGACCAAGTGACAACAGGCCTGCGCCTCTCTTGCATGCCAATATGTTGATGACAGCGCAACATGGAGCCCAGGGCAGGGGCGTGTGCACGGGAACACTGGAGACTGGGGGGAACTGTCTCTTGTTCTTATGCGATGAAGAAGGGAGCTTCTACTGGTGTCCTACAGTCACATATACTGCAGCAGAAGAAACATAAAAGAAGTGGACGAGGTCACCAAAAGAGAAAAACAAATCTGAAAGTCGGTTTTCAAGGCATCCTGCCTTGAATCCATGTCCCAGTTACAGTCTTCCTGACTGTCTGCACATTCCTTACCTCCATTTTTCTTTTCCTGTAAAAGACAAATGTAATGTTTATTGTTACAAGGAGTGCAATGCCATAATCAGGTTAAGAAAACAATTGACTGAATGCTGACATATATTACTGAAAACTAAATTCTGAAAAGCTTCATTTGCTCATTGGGGACACTTGTCTTGTTTAGAATGTCACTCCTGTTACAAGTGTTTTTAAGGACAGATACTTCTGGGAATGAGAGAAGCCTGACAGTCATGAATTTGGCATGCAAATTTGCCAGGCAGATTCAGACTTTGTTCCTTTCTCTATTGGTGCTAATAAAAAGGATGTGCATTGGCCTTGTTTGAAGAAGTAAGAGAAAGAAACAAGAGAAAGAGAAATATGGAGAGAGGAAGGAGGAGGGGGCGAAGCATGTGGACCTAGAGCAGCATGAGGAGTTAGCAGGAGCGGTGAGAAGAGCTGTTTGTACGTCACTAGTACGCTGTCTCTCTTAGCATTACTCCAGTTCTGTACCTGTCATGAAAATACATTCCTTGGTGCTGCTTAATTACTGCAGTTTCTGAAGTTTCAGAGACAAATACATCTCCCAATAACTCTATTTTCATCTTCTCCTCAGCATTTTTAAAAATGCACCACCTTCCACCCCAGCCCAACCAGTCATATTAACCTTTCTCCTGCTTACTTCAGAGCTTCCTCAGGAATTTTTATACCTATTTACATGAATCAAAGTGGTAGCTTTCAAAGCTCATTTTTCCTATATGCTGCTGATTTAGATGTAACCTCAGGAGCTGCTTAGGATTTTCCCTTTCGCATACTAGAACCAAATCCATGTTTTAAGGACACATTTCTCTTACCTTCATGTCCATATCTACCTCATTTTAAACAAGCAAACATTTCTTTTGAAAAAAAAAGAGAAATTTGTGGTAGTCCCAACGTCCCCCAAATTTGTCCTAGAGGAACAGCTACATGCACTCTGACACAGGAGATCAGCAGCCAATAATTGTGGAAGTGTCTCTTCACTGCCTAACCTGGAGAGGTCGTGGGCACACATGGATTTGCAGCTGTAAGGAGGCTCTCCAATCTTAGCCATTTTTGAGGGACTTTTGATGATCTTCATTTCAATACCTCTGCCCTCAAATTAAATCACACGTGTTGAGCAGCCTAACTCAAGCAGCAGAGGTCTGCATGGTGTGCTGACTCTTCTTCTAAACCTGGAGCCTTTGGCTCCAAGCATCATTCAGCCAACAACATAGCAGAGGTCAATGATTCAAAAGTGTCCTCTCTAAAACAAGAAGGACCCATTTTATTGGCAAATCATCAGCAGCAAGAGATTAAGTTAAGGCTGCAAATAATGAAAGCATGACAAAAGCATGCATTTTCTCCCCTTGATCCCTTTACTATGTTTCCTGGTATAAAAACTATAACCTGTCCCCTTCCAGCATTATCCTTATTTATAGAAGAGCTAGAGTTCTCCCCTGAGTTTTAAGAGGCTGACTTTGCAGTAGAGAGCCACAGGGGTTGAGGCAGACCTCTCTTGGCTCACTGGGAAGGTCAGGAGGAGACATCTGCATAAAGCCATGTGGCTCAGGGTGGTGTTCCAGCAAACTGGAGTTGAGAAGTACATGCTGAGGTAGTCCTGTAAACAATCCTGTAAAGCAAAACAAAACAGGAGCAGAGCTGGAGTCACTTTGTTGGAAGAAGTGTAAGTGGAAATATTTGCCAAGCAGTGCAGAACTGCCAAACCCACAAATGATTTGAGACTACCTCCCACTTCAGGACTTGGAAAATGTATTCTGTGTTAAGAGCTACACATGCTCCTAAGAGCCCATAGTTTAGCCTAAAAGTCAGTCTGATTAATTCATACACAGGCTAGGTGGGAGCAACAGAATAGAGATGGGGAAAAAAGGAAACTAATTAAGGCAAAATACATTTGGGAGTTCTGTGGTGGTGGAGATACAGGGTGCTATTAACAGCCAGAGGGATTGATGCTGGGGCACCTTCAGAAAAGTCAGCAGATAATAAGAAACAGCATTAAGAACAAATTGAGGTGGGTAAAATTTACTGCTGTCTCCACTGAGACTGTAAATGGAAAACTTGGAGGGAGCTGGTGAAAATACTAAAAGAGGCCAAACAAACAAATTCCACTAGAACCAGCAGAGTGGTTTTAAATCATGTCCTTTAATAATCTACCATTCGCATTACTGTAACATGTCATTGCATTATTCAGGTCTGCAAACAATTGTTGAGTTCCCAACTTCTGCTGCTGGAAAAAATGATGACCTGGGGGAAGGAATTTTTGTAGTAAATACCTCAGCATGAATAATAAGATGAGGTTATTTAAGTGACAGCTCCTTGAAAAATTAGCCTAACTTCCTAATAACTGTACTACATAGCTTAAAGAAATCTAATTTTATCTCTGTCTCCCACACAGTAAATCTCCCTATCACATTCTTTCCTTGCTTCATTGCTGTTTCTTTGCTTAATAATCACCTACTTAAAAGATCAGGGATAATATTAATAATGGGCAAATTAGATACACAGAAAAACAATGTTTTCTGTGCTTTCAGAGATACCCAGCACGACTGTCATTAAACCAAAACCAAGGCTTGAGGATGGAGCACAGAATCCTAGGCAGGCTGCAGTAGAACAGGGCAAGGATGCTGGCTAACTTAGTGTTTAGCAGACAACATTAGTCAGTGTTGCAATGCTGAAATATTTAACAACGGGAGCAGCTCTCCCCTTCAGCATTTTTCTCCAACTTAAACTAATTAAGTTATAATATTATGAGCACTTCCTTTGAGGCTAGGCTTTCCTCTTAGCATGACTCTTGGCAGGCTGGGCAAAGCTGGGTTATCACTGTGATGAAAAAATTGGGACTACATTTTGCCTCAGTCTCCTTTATTATTTTTTTCAAAGTTTTATACAAAGCCACTCACACGCCCAATGGCTCAATCTCACTTCCAATTAAGTCAATGATAAAACTCACATTGACTTAAATGGGAGCAGGTTTGCATCCCAAAGGCTAACAGTCAAGGCTTTTAACAGTCAGACTACTAATGGGGAAAGTAGAAAGAGTTAGAAAATGTCATAATCTTCTCTTTTCTTAGGAGCAGTAATGCAAAATGAATAGAGTAGGCATGTTCGATTCAAAATTATTTTCAGGGAGAAAGAATACGTAGTGAGTCTATTTATAATGCAGTGATTCAGCTCTTCTTATAATATGTGGATGGTTCTGTTGCAGAGAAGAAGGCAGCACATAAGAATTATTGACTCTCTCTTTAAATAGTTTGCAAGGACTTTCTTAGCCCTTACTATATCACCTAGTCTGTGCACTGATAATATAATGTTTTGGCCAATTAACTTGATTATATTTGAATCCACTGCTGAACAAAGAGCAAAAGACCTGGAGAGCCCCAGATGCTTCCTCAGCACTGGCCTCTGCTATGGACAGAGACCACACAAGGCCAGGAAAGAAGAGAATTTTGTTTTTCTTTTTACAATATTGGCAAAATTAAGGAAAAGGAAGATATTAGATTAACAATGGCCACATTAATGTTATTTTTTCTTGCTTGAACAAACATACTTTTGGAGGAGGAGGGGTACTCCATAAGTAAAAAGCCTTTGAAGACAGCCTGGTGGAAAGGCCTAACATTTAAATTTCCCATTAACTTTTCAAAGGCAGATGATTCCACTCAACCTTCCCAGCCTCAGTGTGATTCCCACTCCTCACAGAGGGCGCAGGCACCCACACAGAAGTGCAGCCCTCTGGGAGCAGTGGTTTATGTGGTGATACCAATTTCTCATCCATTCTCCCCTTTCCCTACCCTGCACCAGCAGAGGAGAAGGATGCAGGCTGAAGGAGTGGCAGCAGAGGAGAGGGATGCAGGTTGAAGAGTGGCTAAGCCACAGTCCCCAGCACACAGGGGCTTCTGCTGGCAGGGATTGAGAAGGGAGGACATTGCCACCACTGACTGGGCCTTGAAATCTGCTCCCTTGCAGGTCAGTGTGCTGCAGTGAGTCAGTCCTCAATGGAGACTCAGCTCAATTCCAGCATGCATGCAGCTGGAGAGCTGCCATGGGAACCCTGCAGCCCCCTGCCTGGCACTGCCCCAGCACACAGTGGAGGCATTCTGGGGAGGATGGCACCATGGAAAGCTTGGAACCTTCTGCCAGCTGGATTTGGTGTTTCTTTAGGATGCTCATGACAGCCACAGCTGTAACTGCACACCATGTGTGGGAACAGGGAAGCCTGGCCTGCCCTGCCCTGCCACAGTGTTGAAAGTATTTTCTTGCTATTCTGGGTATTGTTCGTTCATCAGCTGGTGGATGCATTCAACCTGTAGTTATGTCTTTCATCTCAGTGCCTCTTGTACTCCTTGCTTTTCCCCTGCTAGCAGAGTAGAAGGAAATGTGTTTGCCTTTTGCAATGTTTATTATCAAATTCAAACAGAAAACACTGAACTGTAGCACTGCCTGAGTAACCTGGTGTGATACACCCACGCAGGGAGGAGAGGTAAAGAGAACAGCTTTTGTGAATGACATTCAGGTTCAGCTTGCAGGTTTGCAACTCTTCTGAAAATCTGAAATGGGTCCTGCAGCAAAGACTGTGAGCAAAGTTTCATGACCCATTACTTTAAAGGGAAGCCAGGTGGCTCAGCAGAATTTGATGGAGTTGCTCTGGAGGAACACAAGGGAAACAGGCGTCTCTAACATTGGCTCCCAAACATTTGCACCTCTTCTCTCCTCAGCCCATGATCTGGAGAGTACACCTGCACACACCCACACATGCTCTGTTTTTGTCTCCTTTTCTGCACCACTCTCCGTTTCAAATCTTTTTTAATTGTCATGGTTTGAGACTTCAAAATAATCCCAGCCTCCTTCTGCAAATAAAACAGAGATTGTGGCTTTGCATTTCTGTGTCAAGTGCTGAGGGCAAGTGGCATTCCAAACATCCATAAAGTTGAAATAGTAGGTCAGTACAAGTACACACTGCAAAACGTCCTGGAAGAGGAGACAGTGCAGTCCTGAAGGATGTAGGTCTGGATCACCTCCTCTTTTTCTCTCTCTCCCTCAGCCCCTAACTCTTTCCCCCTCCCTCCTAGCCCCCTTAGAGCAGAATGTCTGACACTGGTGGCCTTTGCCCACTCACATGCTGCCCTAATGGGATACCCTAATCCCAGCCTGATTCCCTCCTGCTCCAGATGCACCATACAACCAGCAGAGCCCCCCTGGGGTCCATATAGCTCAGAGCTCTTCGCAGTGCAGTGATGGTGAGGAAAATATACCAGTGTCATTGAATACAAAACCCCACTGATCTCTCTTCTCCTCCTGGCTCCACCTCATCTTTGGAGAGCAGAAACAAGGGAGGAAAGCATCAGAAGTGCAGTGGGGCCAGACTAGAACCTGTGCTTGAGATGAGAGCACCCAGCAATTGGCACAGCCTGGTATCATGTGCATGAAGACAAGCAATGCTGCCACAGTGTCCTTGTGTCAGCCAGGAGCAGGATGCATGAGGGTTCAGGACAGGGCTTGTACTGCCACAGAAGCCACTCTGCCTTTAAAAAGGTAGATAACTTTGAAAAATGTCCTCTCACAGCTAACTGGCTTTGCAGACCAGTGTGAAGAGGGAAGAAAACTCCTCCTCATTTTCTTGCTGCCATAGGCACCAATCACTCACTCCATCACTCCCACTGGGATTCTGTGTCGATCCTCTGTCGGATTTACAGGATTGCTCTGCCAGACCTTGCCTTGCTCCCTTCCTTTGCTTGCAGGGAGGAGACGTCCCCATGAGTGTTGCCCAGCCTGGCCCCATTCAAGGAGCATTGTGGGGACCCACATGATTGCCACATGCCTCTTTGGTGAGGCTCAATTTACAGGGACAATCTCTTTTCTGACTACTGCAAGTTCACCCAAGGCTCTCAATGGATGTTTCCCCTGAATCATGACTACTGATAAACATTCTTCATTAAAGTACTAAATTAATCTCTGCTGAATATATGCAATGCAGCCTGAAGCCCACCTCAATCTCCATTAGCTGCGTTGTTCTTGCAGCCGAGCGAAATAAGATTTATTTCAGTCAGTAAAGTGAACAAACACCACCTGTGATCCACTCAGGAAGCTGACCTGAGCTAGAAGGTGACATTTTTACTGTTCCTTTTTGACTATAACCAAGGCTAATGGTGCATGGATTATTATGTTTCCAGCAAAGCTGCCTTTTTCAGTTGAAAATGAGGTTTTTGTCAATTAAATACTCAGTGAATCAAAGATATGTAGACTATACATATGATAATTCAATTTAAAAATACTGAAAGGAGCTTTAAAGAATGGCACTGTAAATGACAGATAAGAATTTTTTTGTGGTTTGAGTGAATTGCCACCTTTGTTCTCATGCTCTATATAGTCATCACAGATTGATTTAGCCTGCAAATATAAACAGGCTTTCCAGGAAACTCACTGGCTAAAGTAACTTATATAGTGCCACTGTTTTACAGATAAACAGGCTAAGTCAGTTCCTTATGCCATCAGCATGGAGCTCTGACAATCACTAAGCTCCATGTTTTGAAGACAGATGGAGAAACTCTTTGAGTGAACTGCATGGGGCTTTCAAAGCATAAGCAGAGCTCAAATGAGGACAAGGGTGGCTCTCTATTATATCTCTCTTTCACAGCAAATGGAAAGTTCAGAGCACATAAGATCGCAGGCCTTTTTCATATATGTTGTAAAGCAGGTGTCTACCAGCCAAGTCAAGTAGTACGTGCCAAGGAGACAATGCCTTCCCACTTTGTCCTTCAAGATGTACTGTGCTGGATTTCCTGCACATGGATGACAGTTAAAAATACAGTCAAGAATTATGTGCTAGAGCTTGCATTCTGCTATGTCGTCTGTCCTGGGACTGTCTGAGGGTCTGAGCCTTAATAGAACTTAATGACTTTAGTGCTCATTAAATCAGAGAGGGCTGAGAGTATTTAGAGAAGGGGGAGGAGAAGAACAGGAATCAGAGAACAGATGAAATCACAGAAGGTTCAGGCATGGATAGGATAGGATAAAACTTTAGGTTTTATGTCCCACAGTCAGTCTCCCTCTCTCTCGCTGCCTGAGAAGACAAGATGAAATCAGAGGTCTATGGGGAGAGAAGTCAGACCGGATGGGAATCACATGCAGCAATTCAGAACCCAAAGGATGGATAAACCTCGAGGGGAGGGAAGGGGAGAGGAGGGGAGGGGAGGGGTTTTTAAAGGGATACTTTAGGTCTGTTCAGGACTGAGCTTTGCTTCATTACTTGAAGCAAATCTTGTGAAACAGATAAATTGTAGACAGTAAGACTAATGCTGGAGTGATTATTACTGTCAAAGGCACCTAACTCCTTCAGATTCCCTGGAAAATCCCTGTACTGCTGCATGTTGCACTGATGGAACTGAGTACAGGCTCTGACTAGCACAGGAAGAAAGAGCTCCCACCATTTTCATGCTTTATCCATGGTTTCCATGGCAGATTTGGCATCATCTCAAAGCTTGCTCAGCCCTATACCTATTATCAGTTACGTTATGTTACAGTGCGGCATTTTAATTGCTGGGTTTTCTGAGACAGAGGGAGCTGAATCTAAATATATCTCAAGCGCCAGCAGTGATATTTAGCACAGCAACTGTAATTAAGCATTCAGCCACTGCCAACAAATAAAACTTCTCACTTGAGCAAATAGGTTCTTTGAAAAACACCTGAATATTTGACAAAATCTCTTTTTTAATTTCTGTTATTTTAATATCATTAGGAGGCCTCAGCTTTCTTGATTGGCGGGGTATGCATCTAAACTATGCCAATAAATTACCTGTTTTCGATCACAGCTCTTTTCCATTTCTGAATTCAGACACTGACAGCTCCAACAAAGATGCTCAGCTAGGAAGCTGTTTCTCCAGTAAGAGAAATGAAATATTGCTGAGTTGAAACCACTAATTACAGTTTATAATAACAATGCTTCCTGAGGAAAAAAAAAATAAACTATACTTAACTGCTGGGGTTTTTTCTTTAAACTAGGGGTTTGGCTGCAGTTTGATGGCTAACTACTTGCAAAATTCTTCTCAACTGGTACAGTCTAGCTGGTAGATTCCACAGCAAAAAACTACACTTCTCCCACAGTATAGGCATATTTTTCTGCCAAACCATTTGCTTTGTAATTCAAGTGCAAAACTTAATGTATGCAATAGGAAGCAAAGTATTTGAATAAAGATCACTGAAAAAACCCTGAAGTACATCCTTCATTTTGAGTATTTTAGGAAGCTCTTGGAATTTTTGCAAGCCCATATGGGATATTTTAAAAAGGGAAAAATCACTAGGTAAAATGCTTAGGCTGTAGTAAACTTTGCAATTACTGAAATTTACACCCAGAGCTCTGTTCTTCTATCCAAGTGCATGAGTTCCTGTTTTCTCCTGAAGTGTTGACTCCTCCAAGGTCTTCCACTGGGACACAAAAGTTTTTCTTGCTCCCTTTCCCCTCAGAAGAAGTCCGAACACAACTTGGATTCAAGAATACTGAGAGATGAAGATCCTCAAGCAAAATTTTTCAGATTATCAGGTTTTATCCTTTAGGACTGAAAGTGATGCCTTAAATGGCTACCTAAAACCAGAGACTAGACAGTAATAAGGGCATAAAGGAGGTATTTATTTGAAAGGCCTTCAGAAGTACACCCTGGGGGTCCAGAGGCTCCTGTGTCAGTGGATCCCAAGATGGATGACAGGTCACGAGTCCTTCACACTTTTATAGGTTTGGTCCATTTGCATATCAGCATAAATTTGCCAATTAGAACTTTAGCTAATGATGTAATTTCCCCAAGTTTTCCCTCTCTCCCCAAGATGAAGGTTTACACTTTCGGGCCTAGGACAGTCTGGTTGTCCTTGGAGAGCAAGCTGGAGAGGCTTTGTTATGTCTATCTTGGCATAAGAGTTACAAGAAACTTCAGAGTTACACTAGGCAGTACAGGATTTGAAAAAATATAAAAGTTAAAACCTAAGGCATCAAAAGAAGTGCTGGAGGCAGAGACACACGCACACACAGATGCATCGACTGGGCCTTTCAACCCAGTGGGAATAAATGGGGAAATAGATGGCATTGGACTATTGGTCTCTCATGGGTTATTTTCCTAATTCATTCTGCTGATGCTGACTTGCACCAAAGCTCAGGAGATCAAACAGGAGAGTATAAATGGCATTGAAAAGTCAGCCAGTGATCCAGGAGGCCACTTTCATAATGAAAGCACTCTCTCTCATTTAAATGGTAACTATACAAAGTGTGCAGGGAACACTGAGCCTGATCAGAGAAGTGAAGGTGAGAATATTTATTTACATTTCTTAAAAGTACCTTTTTATTTTTCCCCTGAAAAATAGTAATCCAAAATGGACTACAAAAATAGTATTTGTCTGGTAAGGAAATCTTCTAAAACTCTTGTCTTGTGATGACCCAAGGTTTAGCTCCTGCTGTTCTTAACCCTTGATCAGAGCTTTGTTTTGTGTGTGTTGCCACTAAAACCAATCAACAGAGAATGGGGCAAAGTCTGAGTGATCAGGGACAGTCTGGAAACATATTCTAAATTATTCAGCTCTTACACCAAAATCTCAATGTGTCTATTGACACATGAGGAGGTAGCTTCCTAAAAGATGTCAAAATGGTAGGACTGGAACACAAATACTTTTAATCACCCTTATTATGTTATTTTAACAACTCAAAATCCAAATCCATAATCCTCTTCTGAGTATTTCAGTATTTCAATATATTTTAAATCTAGATATTTAAAATGTTATATCGCAGTGTATCCAGTATAATGCAGCATTAAAAAGGAAGATTTTAGTTGAGTACACTTTATCGGAAGGGACAAAAAGGCACGCAGAGTTTTAAACAAGTGGCAAAGTTAAGCCAAAACAAAGAAACTGTGTTGCAGCTCCTACCCAAGATGAGGCACACCCTGAAGTCAGCTGCTGAAAAAAGCGAAAAATTTGTCCCTGTGAGAAACAAAAAAATCAATGCTAATCATAGGCATGCTCCCTGCTTAAAACATGTGAGGGTACTTAGTTCTATTTCTATGGAAAGCTCACACCTACATCTGCTGAAGTACAGACACAAAACAGCTGAGCTTCAAAAGGACAGATCATGAGATAATTGCAAACTGTTTTGTGTTTAATTCAGCGGTCTAGTCAAATTTGCAGAAAAAAACAAAAACAGCAATGCCAGTGGCATTAAGTACAATAACTTTTACTAACTTTTTTGCAAGTACAATAACTTTTACTACCTGATTCAGAACTTTCAATCTGCGTTCAAGAGCAGGCAGAAATCTGACATCTCTGGATCTAGGAGAAAGCTTCGAAGGCTAATGACAAGGAGCACATTCCTGAGTCTGCTTCTTTAGATGTTCAGTGAAGTCTCACGCCTGCACCCATCTCTCACTTTGTCTTTAAATCTCTTTCACGTTGGTTTCTTCTACTTATCTCAGGGTCTGTTGAAAAGATGTGCCCCTCTGGCTGCAACACAAGACACGAGGGTTCAGAAAAGCTCCCATGTCCTGTGTTGTAGCCGGAGGTCTCACAATAGTTTAGAGCAAACACTCTGGTGTGCAGGTTCCTTTCGCAGGCAAAGCTCTTTTCCTGCACTTTTGAATTCAACCTATGTGTCAATCTGCGAAAGAGAAGTGAAGAATGGAAATCAGGTGCAGAGATAACACTGTGTGCTATTGGTACTGTCAACACAGCAAATGGAAAAAGCACCTGAGTAGCTGCCAACCTGGGGCAGAAAAGCCAAGTTCTGACCTGGACTCTAAAGCTGTCATTCAGTTGACCTCAGCAAAGACACGCCAGCTCACAGCAGTTGGAATTAGCCCTACTGACTCCAGCATGATACCCAGATCTTGATGCCTGAAAGCATTTCTTTGGCAACTTTGCCAGCACCTGTTCTTTCAACAGTAGATAAAGCTAAGCAAATAATTAGCAACTAGTCATGTAAAAACAAATGCTGCCTTTTGTTTCTTGTTTGCAAATTGCCCTTACATGGATCACAACATTTCCAAATTCGTTATGTAGAATTATTTATGAAGGCCTTCGTAATTAATAATTCCAGGTCTGCAGATCACTCATAAGGAGTTGTGAACATTTGTAAATCACACTGCATTTCTTAATTATATAACCCATGTAAAACTTATTCCTGATGAGGTTAGTTGTCTAATTAACTAACTGGCACTGCGGATATGCAGCTCAAGAAATCACTTTTGGTGAACATCCAAACGTATGAATTTAAAAGGGGCATTGCTGAGAGCAGTTTCTGCTAACAAAGTTCTGTACCAAATATCCACAGGAAAAAACCCTTGAAATGGTTCAAAGAGTTAAATTGAAATTCACTTGTGAATCCAAATGGATATTCACAAGACAGCATGTTTTTTTATTGTTTGCTCAACTCAAGTCATAAATTAATGCTAACAAAAATATCCAGAGCTGTTGTTGAATTTCTTATGAGACCAGTATTTACTTCTATGTGTTCTTTTCCCTGTGGACTTACATCTCATTCCCAGCTGATATGGTTTGAAAAGCAGGGCTTGAAAATCCCTTCATATATTTATATACATATATATATATGTCAAGCCAGTACAGCATATTGCTATGCATTATAATCAAGATCATCACTCTGAAGCCAGGTACACAAGACAAGATTTTTGCTACTTTTGTTCAGAAAATCTTTGGGAGATTTATTGTTTTTTTGTTTCTGACTCTCCACATATTACTTTTATGCTGTCGCTACTCTGTTTGGTACTTTTGCTTCTGCAAACAAACTCAAAGAAGTGGGTGAGGAAATTAAGTGTACTTAGCTGCTATTTTTATGAAGATGACCAACTGAATGCCTGTTCAGGCACTCTGTTGATAAGTACTCACATTAACAGAATTTAGCAAATTACATAAGCTGTTTGCTCTAAAATGTCAAACTTCTGTTCAAAAGATTTTAATTTTTTTAAGCTTTCCTATCTACTTCAAATAAAAGTCACAGTTTGTTCATTTCCAGATTTATCTTGCATGGAATAAAGTACAGTTCAACTAGTCAGACCTCAGATTAGGCAAAGGACAAAGCTATGAATTAAAAGGTCTTTCCCTATGAGGGCATCAAAAGGAATGTCATCAGTATTTTTGACAGTAACTTGGTTCTTAAGGTTGTCTAATGATGAGTGCAACAACAGATTTTAGCTATTAATCTGTATTTAGCTATTATTCTATATTAGAATCCCCAAATCTTTTCATGCATGTATTCTAAGACTTTTGCTATGAATTATATAGTTTATCTAGAAATTAGTTATTTCCAACCACCTGCCTTTCATATCTCAGCTGCATAGTAAAAAAAAATACCCAACCACTTTTACATTCAGTGTGAAAAAAAATCATGCTAACCAAGCTCCATCTGTCTTACCAATTCCCTGAACTGTGCCTATATAGGCATTAAAAGGAAATCAAAACACAGAGTACTAGAAACTTGGGACCCAGAATTAATCTGCTTTTTACAGAAAAATTATGTTCAGATAAAATTAAATGATTCACTCCATCCCATTTCTACAGCAAGGAAATTCAAGGTTAGAGCTGAAATTGCATCCTTAAAGATTTGCTGATGCCCCGTGGAAAAAGCATGAAAATAATTTGAGTTAGAGAAGATTCTGCTTAATTATTCCGCACTTCCTCCTTTTGTGTCTCCTTGTTTTTTGTTCACTGAAGGCATTTCTGAGAGGAGTTAGTCTGAGCCCACAAGGCTCTGTGGAAGGGTCATTGTCTGCTCTGTGCGACATCTCAGACAGGAAGCAGGATGTATTAGCAAGCAACCTGCTGTATACAGAGCATCCTTTTACCTGTTTTTTTTTTTTTTTTTTTTTTTTTTTTTTTTCTCTCTTGGGTATGAGACTTCGNGAGCAGCCTGGCCAGGATCGAACCTGGGCCGTGGCAATTGCTATGCCATGTGCTTAACCACTACACCACCGGGGCTCCCTTTACCTGTTTTATACCACCAACAAAGGTAAGTTGATTTATGGATAAATGGGAAACCTTCTCATTCCTCAGGATTCATTTCCCTAGTCTGACTGTGCAATCATCTTTCACTCCACGGCTATAAACTTTGAGTCATGATGAATACTGATGGAAAGGAGGCAGAGGTTTGCAAATCACCTCTTGCCTTGTGTTTCACTCCCCTCTTCCCCAGTGTGCGTGGAAGTTGGAAGCTGCAGTGAATGATCATTGAAATCTGGCCTCTCAGCTAAGATGGCCAGTGTAATCCTCACAGTGAGTCATTCAGAACAATCACTGGCAGATATCATTAGCCATTATCAGACAGTCATTACTTCTGTGGTTTGCAGAAGGAGCAAGAGCATGATGTGTTCATATGACCTCAGAGGTGTCCAAGGGGTTCTTTCTCCAGGATGAGGAGATGCCATTCCAGACTTGGTCATCAAATCAAACCTCTAAACTGGAGGTCTGAGAGTAATTCTGACTTCCACCACCAAGCCCACACATAAAATTTGGTGGTGTGGCTGGACCCGAAATGAGAAGAGAATTATTTTCCAGTGTTGGAAACACATTACAGGAATACTGAAGCCACAGAATATGAATTTGAACTCAAGCCAGAGTGATTTTTCCTCATCTTCAAGCCATTAAACGTAAACTAGTACTTTCCTTTGGATCTGGCTACTGTCTTCTCTGCCCATTATTACCATTAGTTAAGGCAGAAATTTATTGCCACTGTTGGAATCAATTTCTTTTCCCAGACTCCATGCTATGTAACAATTTTTGGGTTTGTGACAAATACCCTTTAGTTCTAATTAAATTTCACATCTCTTCCACACCAGTTCACGCTTTTCTTTGGAGAGGATGGTTTTGCTGGGGCACACTAAAAATTTCAGTCATTTTATAGAAAAATAGATGTCAGTATGTGTTCCAATTTACCTAACCACTGTGAATTAATTTGTTGTTTAAAGTGACACTGTACTAATTACATATCAGCACATTAATGTAGCTGCAGGCTGTAATAATTTCCCTTTGAATGAACAGTACATGCTTCCAGCAAAGTCCTCAAGAACTGTTTTGGAATTCAAGAAAGCAATAATCAATTCTCTTATGCTGCTACTTCAATATAAAGCAAAGAACTGGATAACTTTATTTTTAAGTAGATCAATCTCTATTTATTAGTAGTAGAATGATTTTGACAAACTCTGCCCTTGCATGAACACAAACCCTTGTGGTACTCAATAGGTACACATCACCTCAGGCAGCATTTGGCCCTCAGTGAACTTAAGCACTCCATGAGCCTCATCTTCTTCTGATCTGTATCCACAGGAGGGTTTCCCTCATTCCAGACTGCAAAGTCTATAATCACATAGCTTGGGACAAGGCCTCTGTGAGTCATGTAGCAGTTCTGCTTTGACATGGTCATACAGAAGCACTTATCAGTGATGACTGTTAAACTTTAACTAGCATAATTTGAGAGCGCAAAAGAAAAGAATTTACTTTTGAGCGTGGAAAGCTTTATATTACATTTTCTGAATTAAAGACCACGATTTAAAATAATTCTGTAAATTGAAAATCTATATCTGATGTGGCTGAAGAGGGACTTCTAAACCTAACTGTCTTAAATATAGATTTTAAATCAATATGAGTAGTTTTGGAGCATTACAGTTCAAGGATTTTGTGCCAGTACTGTTAACGTAGTATTAATTCATGCTCTTATCTTTTTCATTTCATAAAGTGTACAGGTTTTTTTTTTCTGCAAGTCTATTAATGTAGGAACTATAATCCATCTTTTTCTATTTCGCCTTGGTATTGTCTCCCCAGATCAAAGTTAGATTATAACATAGAGTGAATTTCATAAATTATTTTGAATGATTTTAGAGAATAAAAGAAAAGGAGAAAAAAATGCAGGTTCAAGTCAGAAACACATCATATATCACACAATTTACCAAGAAGCAGCCAAGGCTGCTTGAGATAATCTGCAAAAACTCAGCAATAAAAAGTTTGTTTAATTTCTAAAGATGGCAGATGTCATAAAAAAAGAGGCTGATGTGAAAATAAAGCCTCCAGAGTCTGGCAGTTCTGTTTGGATGTCAATAAAAGATAATGTAACCTGTCAAATTTGCAAGCATGTTTTATCCAACCATCATATTCTACCTTCATCACTCAAGCATTACCTTCCAAGAAACAACCGCATCTGCCTGATTATCCTAAAGTAATTCTGATGAAGAGAGCAGGTTGCAAATTAAAAGTGTCTTCCTCTTACTAGTTTTCTCTATCTCCCCCCTCCCCACTTTTTAATCTTTTTTTTTACAGTTCAGCTAATTTTTTCTTGAAAGGTTAAGGAGTTAGCAATTATTTCAATGGCTCTTGCAGTTTTAGGCTAAGTGTCTCATCTGGCCTTTATTTTAAGGAGCTTCCCTTCATTCTTCATACTCAATGTCTCTCACTGATCATTGAGATTACTCCAGAGCTGTGTAACTTGTAGCTACTGTGCCTGTTCCTAGCAGAGCATACAACCCATGGTATGGAGATGGCCTGCAGATGCCACGGATGAATTGTTGTGCTTCACGCTCCATTGAGCCGGGGTTGCACCACCAGACAAAATTCTAAAGGCTAGTTCTTGTTTTATGCTGATTTAGACATATTCTCTCTTGGGAAATATTTTTTTTTATCCCCATATCCACTATGAATTCTCCAAACATTTTAATTTGTTTTCTATTAGTCATCCTTCACTTTCTTTTACCATCAGTTCATACGTTGTGACTTTGCAAAGTTTTGGAGGTTGCTTAACTTTTTCCATTATATATGTTCAGCTCCGGAAGGAGGCCCAAAAAAGCACACAATCTCAACAAATCGAGCATTTATTTTGAGGCTTCTGCTGCCAGTCCTCATCACTAAACTGAGAAAGTTTATATCATATCCCTATGATATCTCCTCATGTTGTTATGCTTGATAGATTCAATCACCCCTGCCACTGTGTTTCTGGAGAATCTGTCCAAATTCTGCATCAGTCTCCAAAGAAAAGCTCTGTTACTTGTTTTCCAGCTGTACAGCAAACATGCATAAAATGTGGGAATCAATCAAGATCACAGCTATTTCAGGAGCTCAGAAGGATGGAGCACCGGGTCAAGGTGAAAATGTTTGTGCCATGATTCTCTGGCACCAGTTCTTAGCAACAAGCCCCTATGTAAGCATTTCTTCCTCAGGAAGAGCTAGTTTCTGCCATGAAGGGGCTGCAGTTCATTATCTAGAAACTTGGGTAGCACAGAGAAAACCCATCTCCACAAACAAAACCAAAACTGAATCAGGCATTAATTCCTAAAGAAAAAGTGTGTTTTTCCTAAGTCAAAGAAAAGAGAGTGGAAGCTGGGCCAGCACTTCCACTCAGCATAGAAGAAAACCCACTTTCACCACAGAACTTGGCATCGGTTTGGGAGAAAGGCCAAGCACAAGCTCTGTCCTGTCAGGCAGTGTTGTCCTCTCACGGCCTGCACGGCCATGCTCTCCTCTCTGGATAGCCACTGGCAGGTGCCTGCGCATCCTGCAGCAGGGATGCTGCAGCTTGCACAGCTCGGGCTCCTCTGCCTCCCTGTTCCCGCAGGGAAGGATGCACAAGGAGACTGTCATTGTCATTATGACAGGCCATAATTTTTTCCCACTTTTTATTCAGCTGTGAGTTGAGCTGTCCTTTTCCCATAAGAATGCTCTTGTGTAACAGCGTTCGTGTCTTGCTGGTGCGCACTTATCATCATCTTTTCACTGCTTTTTGGGTACCAATTTACAAAGCAGAGTTAGGCAGTTATTAAACTGACCTAATTAATTAAATGAAATAGCACCAAGGGAAGGCATGTGGCTATACACATGGACCAATATACAAGTTTCATCCAGTGGTACCCTTCACGGATACAGCGATCCTCAGACCAGAGTCTGCATGGGCTGGAGACAATGCCACTGAATGTAGCTTCTTGAAGAACTGAGCAGCTATTGCAGGTATTTTATATCTGGGAGCCCTGCCACCCCCTAGCTTATCTACAGTTATTTGGAAAGTGTGGGCCAGAATTGAGAGTGAAAATTAAGATTTTAAAGGTGGAACTAAACAGGCTGATGTATGTAAAAATCCTTGGCAGGTTTAGAGCTGGTGTCCAGAGGGCAGGAGAAAATATGGTTGGACACAGCGTGACTGGTGTGTCACACTGACACAGAAACCAGCCTCCCAGACACCCTCAGGCACATGCAGCACTTGCCACGTAGCTCCTCCCAGCCAGCCTATGGAAAGCCTGTAACTTCAACTTTGTAGAAATGGATTTCTATATTTACTGTTAAGCTGCTGTCTGTGTTGCCTGTGGTATGTAACTGAAACATGCCAAAGAATGGAGCTGATGATGGATTTAGAGATGCTCTAAATTTGCCAGTCTGTAGGTGGTTTTGTCCACCGCTACTTCCTTCCAGTACTAAGAACTAACTATTGCTTCCAGAATTAAACACTCCCTGTGAAAAAAAATTTTCCCACAGCACAACTGACAGAAATTTGAAATGAAATAATAATAATAATAATAATGTACAGTCCATTTGCTGTCTAATGTATGTGTGGGATTGAATAGTACGTTGCAATAAATTCCCTTCTTGCTGAATTACTCTAACTTCAAACTGAATTAAAGTACTTAGTTGTCACTACATCATTGAACTTTGATAGCTGGATGCCTTCCAAAAGTTGGGACTGCACTTGCTTTTCTTACAGAAATTCACGAAATAAAGAAAAGAGAGAAGATTTATTAAAAAAAAAAAAAAAAGGAAAAAAAAAAAAAAAAAAACCCCACCTTATTCCATTTTCTAAGCTCTGCTTCATTCACCAGTCTGGAAAGTACAATTAGGATGTGAAGCATGTGGTGGAAACACCCCATCCAGGTGGGGGTCTGCTGTGGATGTGTTTCCAGCCTCTTCCCCTGCAGTGGCACAGCTACAGCTCTGCCTGAAGCTGTGCGTTTAGCCATGCACCAATCGATGCACTCAAGAACAACATCCCCACCGGTAACTTTTGCAAAACCACGTGGATACCTGCTACTAAATTCAGTGCAACAGAGCACCATTAGCTCATGTCCCTCTGTCTTCCATTAGCGCCAGCTACGCTGTATTGTGTGGGAACACATCAAATTACGAAATACAAAAAAATTATACTACATTATTGGACTATACAAATACTGCACCGAGAATCCTACCTCCAGGGCACTTGTTAGCACTAGCTTAGTTGCTGCTTAGGCAACTGAGGCTGTAGCTGTGACTGTACTGAGTCATGCACTCAGGCACAGCCATTTACTAAAGCATCCACACTACAGTATTTGCTTTTGAATGAGTCCCACTGTACCACGTTGATGAAGGAGCAAAATCAGTAAGAAACTGCACTCGCCATGTCTGGTGCCTGTCTGCACAGCACAGACTTCCTGCTCTTGTTGCGTTTGCCTGGTAGTGAAGGAGGTAGGCAGACAGAGCCCGAGGAAAGCGCCTGCCAATGAACCATCCTGCTGTGTTCTCTGTCTTTGATTACTCTTTAATTCAGGGAAAATTTTGTGCAGAGTCCTTCTGACTCTGAACAAGCATATATATGTCCATTTCAGTTCTTAAGAACATGAAAGAACATAAAAGACTATGTCACCATCCTGTCCACAGATGCCCTTCTGCTATCCAGCCCCCACGGAGAACAAATGCTTTCACTTAAGGAAGGAATAACATGCAAGGCATTTTTTTGAATTTCAGACTATTGAAGTACAGTTTTTGAGCACTTCATATACTTCAATGACTATTCTTCCAACTAACTGCAAAAGAAAAAGGACAGACATGCAAAAATAGTAAGTAACTAGTCTGAGGTCACACAAACCGTGGCTACAGTGTCTGGCAAGGGTAGGATCAAAGCTTAAATATTCTCAAAACTAAACATGTCTGCCGTACAGGGGTGAGCCTGAAAGCACATTAGCTGGTACAGCTGAGGAACACCCTCCAGAGCATGTGCCCTCGCAAGAGCAGCACATCAGTGCACGACTTTCACAGCCTGCTCACACACATCATTCACTGCCTGTACCAAGGCAGCTGCCTCAAGGATGTGAGGAGGAAGCAAAGCACATCACTCTTGCATTTGTTCTGGAGACAACCCCTTCAAAAGGTTCTACGTAGATCCAAGACACTTGGACTTGAATATGATTTAATGCTTTCCCTGTTTCCTCAGGGGCAAAGGTGCTTTAGGAAAACCACAAATTTTGGGCAACTTCAGGGGCATCATGTTCAATACTGGAAATGAAATTAAGAGATAACAGAACAGAAGGTTCCCAAAGATAGCTGCGGGAGTAAAAATGGGAAGAGGGAAAAAGAAAACAAAAAAATCAACCATCTATACATTCCTTTGAGGAATCATTTGGTAGTATAGCCTATGCTTGCTCCAGATGCCATTAGCCCTTCTGCAATGTTGTTCATAAAAGGTAGCACACAAAAAGTACTTTGGCTGGACTTGGTATTTAATTAAAATGGCTTAGAGTGATCAGTAAAATGCATTTACACAGAGTGCATGTGCCATCTGGGTAAAGTGTCTCTAAGTAAATCTAGATTAGAGTTTGTGGTCTGATTTGAATACAAGTGAATTGTCTATAAATTTAAATACAGTAAACGGTGACCAGAGCATGCTAAGGATGCTTGGTCCAGTGCAGGCTGAGCTTCAGAGCACTGGCTGTCAAGTGATGGCAAACATACTTGAGTTGAATGCCAAGGGACAGCAGAGAAGTTTTTGGTGGGACACAACATAAACTTGGAGCGCTGAACAGTTTCTAAAGTCATGCATGTTAGAGGATGTCAGTGATGTTTTGAGCCATCTCTTGGAGAGCTGTTGTTTTAATCAGAAGCAGGTAAAGCAGGTCCTAGTGCATCTTTTACAAAGAATTTTGTAAAAATGATGAGAGGACATCTGGAGAATTTTTGTCAGTAATACACACATATGATACAGTGAGAGTCACTGGTAGATGTTTGCAGCAGTCTGAACTCTATGTATGGGAAGCAGCACGAGAGGACCAGTGCAGGTTGTGGTACGTATGGTACAGGAGGGGTATGTGGTGCTGAGAGCTGATCCTTGTAAAGGAGCTGGCGGTGAGCTGCACTGGCTCTCTTTTTC
Organism: Vireo altiloquus; assembly: GCA_013396875.1. Taxonomy (NCBI): domain Eukaryota; kingdom Metazoa; phylum Chordata; class Aves; order Passeriformes; family Vireonidae; genus Vireo; species Vireo altiloquus. Next base: position 617,656 of record VZRF01007601.1, read on the forward strand.
CAGCACTCCAGTGCTAAAATCCACAAAGGACCAACCTCCTGCCAGCTTCAGCAAAAAATATGTGCTTAAATTATCTTTGAGGATTTGTGTATCAAATGGTATTACTGCTGTCATCTGTCAATCCACCCAGAGAATTCTTCATCTCCAGCTTGGGAAATACTGATTAACAGAAGTGGGAGTCAGTGGAGGTCTGGGAAATTTGTAAAATAATGTATTTGTATACACAACAAAAAAAGTAAAAGAGAATACTAGTATTCGGTAAAGGAATTTTCTGAGATTCATAAGGAGAAGTATTTCTCCTTAAAAGGCCACAGACAGGTAAAATTAGCCCCTGTAGATATTTTAGTATTCAGACAGACAGGTTATGTTTATAGTCCTGCATAAAGGAATGCAGGTAAAGGAGAAATTAACTATTGAATAAAAACCTTTTCTGGTGTTCAAATGTTCAAAAATTTTTTCCTCTTGTAAATACTGTTTTTGCAGCTCAAATCTAGGTCAAAAAAAAAAAAAAAAAGAAAAAAAAAAAAGCCATATCCTTCACTCCAAATTATGCTCATTTACAAAACATATACAGAGAATTTGCTCTACAACAAATCTCTGTGTCTTGTTATAAGAAAGGAGGCATCAAAATCCATAGTAACAGCATTTATAAGAGAAAGATCAATAGGGCATCTGGTATTTCAAAGGCGCAAAATGATTCTATTAAATTTCTACTGGTAGAAAACGCACTAACAAAATATCTAAAACCCATGGTGGGTTTTAGCCTCTCACACTGTGCCACTGGACAAATCACAGGGAAACCATCACAAAATTCCTTGTAAAAGATGCACTAAGATCTGCTTTACCTGCTTCTGATTAAAACAACAGCTCTCCAAGAGATGGCTCAAGACATCACTGACATCCTCCAATGTGTATTTTATCAGAGCATCTCTGTTGTTACTGGGATGCGGTGGTAAAGCTTAAGATTTGAGGTTTTTGCCTTAGGTGCCACTGTTCTAATGTTGTCTGTGTGTTTGTAACTAATTTAATTGTGCTGCTGGAAAAACAATAAAAATAGTAACAAAGAGTGAAATACTCTGATTTTGGTTCCCATTTTAGATACATAAAAGCAAAACCTAAAAATGACTACAGGAGGTTAGACCAAAAGTCTGTCCACTCCAGCAGAATATCCTGTTTTTACAGAATTGGCATTAAGAAATCTCTGAGCATAGTTTTTGCTCCTGGGACTGTTGACAATCTTTTATTCTGGTGTTTCAATTAAAAAAAAAACTCCACAAAGTATGGCCATAAGGGGATGGTTATTGAATCATAAGAACAGGACAAGCATACGTGAAACTTGCTAATAATCTCTCTGCCTTTAATGATTTTAGCCCAGGATTTTATTTCTCTGTGGCTTCAAGACTGTGGGCTTCAAGTATTTTGCAATGTTCAGTGGATTTATTTTCATGAGCTTCAGTCATCCCTTGTAAATTTTTAGAATCTACCATATCCTTTGGCAGGGACTTTCACAAGTCATGGGAAGAAGGGAATGAGACAGCCCTAGCCAGTGGGAAGTTATTGTGTCAGCCCACTGGCTGTCAGTGTTGTCATGTACTCTGCTGGGAACTCAAAAATGGATCTACAGAGTAAAATAGTTTTGAAGTGTAGTGATGAAGTAGATGTTGATGGATATTTGCAGAGGGCAGTCCCTCAGCATGAGAGATATAAGAGGAGAAAGCATGAAAGTGGCTGCTTAGGTGGCCTGTAGGAAGGACCAGCCTTAAGGGTTACCTGGAGGGAGAGGGTACTCATGGCAGCCTCAGACTTCCCCAGAATGGGAGGTTCTGTGAACACAGCACTGAAGAAGAGCTCAGAAGAACAATATAGACTCAGACTCTATTTAAAATACAAGACAAGACAGATACCAGGAAGATACTAGGCCAGGAAGAGATCTGGAAAGTTGTATCTTTGTTCCTTAACCTCTATATAAGTGATCAATCGTACAATTCCTTCTTCAGGTGGAATGACTGTGCACTCAGAGAGGAGGCTAGACTAAAGCATCTGCTGCCCTTTTCCCCCTGGAACCTGTGTGAAGGCCCATTTTGCTGCAATCAACTGACCCTTTTTACAGTCAAATACAAATATGACTATTCACTAGACCTGTAAATAGTTTCATCTAGAGTAACACTCAGCGCTGAAGAGGGTGACATTAAATCAAACTAGAGACTGGATTTTTAGATGCATCTGAGACAAAAGCATAGCAACGGGTACAGGGCCTTAGGAATCTGTACATTGGTAATAATTAATACCAGTCATTAACCTGAGACCTGCAAGGCTGATGGTGTCTGAAAGCCTCCAGCGGTTGCTAATAAACCCAGGATTTTATAAAAGGAACAGCAGTTATGGAAAAAAGCAGTAGGATGGATGTGACAACCAGCAATTTTAACTTATCACCTTGTAGCTTTATTTTTGAAAGCTTTTACTTCCCACTGATTGCAGGCTTCCAATTTTGTGTTGTCATGTAATAAATTACAAAAATTATCTTCTTTTTTTTTTTTGGCATAGTTCTTCATAGACAAAGTGTCGAAAAAAAGCTTCTTTTTTTAATAAAATGAGTTAAGTATTGCTGCCATGGTGATTATAAGAAGAAATCAGCACCAAAAAGTAGCCTAGAGATTAAGATACAAATTCAAAATTCTCAGAAGCCAGGGTATTTTGGTTGAATCCTTTCTAACAGGAGAATTTTGCTGTGTGTATGAGGGGGATGGGGGTGGAAGACTGGAGCAGAGGTCATTTTGAAAAGCAGATCTTTAACCCTTTCCCTGAAAGAAGAGGACTGCCTAACTTAATGATGTCTCTGAAGGAGATCTGAAGGATATCACAGCAAGGAGACAAACATCCTCCTCCCATCAGGAGTGTGAAGGAGAAGGCATGATCGTCCCTGGGGTAGCTGTTAGGGTGGCACCACTGCACTGATAATTTAAAAGCTGTCCCGTTTGATCAGGAGCTAAGCACCAGTTAGTCGTGCTAAGGTGGTCTTAGCACTAGGTAGTCTTGACTCTAGCATTTATTAACATTTGCTGCCACATTCACTGCTCACTAAATTCATAGTCTAAATAAGTATTCTAGACCAAAAGGTCTACTTGTCTTCTTGGCTGACAGTGCATATGCCTTGATCATAACATCATAAAATGTCAGTAATGGATGCAAAAAGAAATTGTGAAGCTAGTAAATATGTTTTCAATATTTAAGTAATTATCTCCCATGCATTACCCACAACAAGAGGACAAAGGTGTTGTGGGTTAATTAGAGATCCAAAAGCGCAAAGACATAAAAAAAAACCTTACTCAAACGCGCAACTTTTCTAGAGCAGATGTAAAATCAGAAATATGCTGGTAAGTACCTGACTAAAAGGCAAAATCCTTGCATCAGAAAAAGGTACTGGGATCAAAGATGCGAGGTTTTTGCCATTAATGTCCCCCTATGGCTGGCTTGATAAGGGAGTCCAAGGACTGACGGCTCAACAGATCTCTTCCAGGGACAGAGCTGGTCAATTCAAACTGCTGTGTTCCCTATCACGTGCAGCATTTGGGATAGGTCACATTTTACAGTCAGTGACATGACAGTCAGTGACATTAAACTATTTCATAGAGATCCATGTACTATAAGTTATAATATATTACTTAGAATATTTTAATCACCTAAAGTTCAGGGACCTCAAAGCACACATTAATTAATGCTTATTTTAATTAGCTCTGCCTCAGAGAGAGGAAGAAGACAAAACTGTGCAGCCTTATTAGCACTACACTCCAGATCCGTAATTAAACCCAGAATGCACAATATAATAAGCATCAGGACTTAAAGCAGTGGAATATTGGCCACCACCATGGCAGCCTCCCACTCTTATAACTTTTTTCTTTTCCTTGACATCATACTTCTTTCTTCCAGTTTCCACAGGGGAAAAGGCAAAAGATTTCTGCTCCTCATGGGCCATACTCAGCTCTTTTCTTGCAGTACACCACCATCTTTTGTGGTGTCATTCTATATTCCATTGTACTAAGAAGAATAAACTATTATTATGAGGAAAAATCTTTTTGTGCAAGTATCTTCAAAAGCTACTTTTTCCTCTATTTGGTTACTAGCCACTGTGTATATGTCTGCCGGACAGAAACTTCTGTGTTACTGCCTTCGAGTATTTTGCCTCTTTCCCTGTCCAAGAATCGCTGAAGATGCTTTATTTTAAATTTCACAGCTGCTGGATTCTGAATAGAAAAAAATGGGTTCTTCTTATTTTCTGGCTCTTCACAATAAATTAACTGTGGGCTGAATGGGCAAGTTAGTGTGCAAAGGTCATCCAGCCAGTCAGTGGAAAAGCATCAATACCCTGTACTACCAATCTCTAGCATCCTACCCTCGTCTGCCAAATGAGCAAGCTAGGAAATTCCAATCACTACTATTCATGCATCTTCTTATGCACATTAAAGACACTAAAGACAAGCAAAACTCCAATAAACTGAGATTCCAAATCCCTGGAAGCCCATAGTGGTTTTCCTGTTGACTCCAAATTTCTTAGGATAAGATCTTCAGAGCTTAATAACAATACTGGAAAAAAATTACCTAGTTCTGCACTGGTACTATCATATAGCATTATTTTTCAACCTTGTTTTGCTTGCAGCTCCTTAAAATTTACCCAATAGACCTGAGTTTCTTAGCAAAGTTCTACAGACACCTTAAGAGTGGTTCTCACACTCTCAGATAGATATGGGTCATGCACTGGAAATATCTGCTAAGGGGAAGGAAATGCCATTCATGCGAAAAAATCCCAAAACCTTACCAGTAACTAAATACAGGAAAGTTTTGATTTTTCTTTCTTATTTCATACTAATTAACAAATTTTTTTAGACTTTAAATTGCAATAAATTCCCTCAATTTCACTCCTCCTGCTCCATTCCAGGGAGTTTCTCCAAATAAATAATGAGGTTGAATAGCTATGCTTGCAGAAATTGCTATTACTTTATCAATGCCTGAGCCAACAAAAGAATTTTTCATGCACTGTCACAAAAGGGAAGGAACTGAACAGCTTTCAAGAAATATGTTGTATTTCAATATGTCCTGGTGACATGCAGAAGTATATCTACAATTCTGAAAGGAGTAGAGATGGAAGAATGGGTGGAGAGAGAAATTTTGTACATTCATGCTTCCTTCTAATGAAGTCACCAATATTAGGACAAACAGAGCTGCCTTGCTCCAGAAACAATTCTTGGACAATAAATTTTTCATCAAATCCTAAAATATAATTTTACTAATTTATAAAATGCTAACAATGTTTCAGTATCTTTTACACTTAAATGTAATATTTCGCTTTATTATTTCCTTATTTGCATGTGCTCTTATTTTGATTTACTGTATTCTAATTTATTTTCCAATTTTAACCAATTTTGGGATATATTTAAAGTGTTTTATTAATTCTGATAGTTTTGTTAATGTGACACAACAGTGTATTTAGTGGATTGCAGCAGGTTTCTGTCTACTTCTCAGCATCAAGTGACTGTAGAGACTTTAATGTATGCCGGTATTAGACCAAAGCAGCAAGTGAGTTTAGACTGGTTTATGTTCCCCAAAGTTTTAGAGGAGCTCATTAATGTTGCTCTGCACAGTATCCATAGTCTTATAAATGAAGATATTATGTGATATTATTTTGATGCTTTCATGCCAAGCTCCCAACATCTTGCAAGCAATTGACTTTTTATGCCCTGTAATTCTTACAATTATCAGGTTTTTTCACCACAATTCTTAACTTTGGCTCCTCCTGTAAAGTAAAGGTTCCTGAAGTCCTCCTTATATTCTGTGGGTTTATTAGAGGGACCAGGAAGAAAGGGGGAAAACAAAAGGCCAGGCTGTCACTACCCTTATTCATATCTATGAATAATGCTTTGCTCCATAAATTATGCACTGAACTCACAGCATATGGTACAGGTGTTAGTTTGCCAGAGTTTAGCCTCATATGGATATAAACCATATATTCATGAATATTTGGGGATTGGGAGAAGACTTGTTTGTCATTTGAAGTTGAAAATAACAAAAGTCAATCAAGATTTTATGAAAACTGTTTACAGTGAAAAAATACACAGTTACATTAGTGCTTCAGTAGCTGAACTCCAGCCCCAGGACTCAGCTTGAGACAAAATCCCATCTCAGAATGTCTTGAATTTGGACAGATGCAAAACTTAACAGGTTCCTGGAGACATCTTTATATAGAGCATAACAGAGTGTTCTGTTTACTGGGGGCAAATGTTACAGACAAACTCCATTGAAAACCTACCTCATTTTTTTACCCAGCTTCTGCTTTCTTTTTAATGCATATCCATGTATAAATCCAGAAAGCCTAACGAAGATTTTAAAGAGAAAATCAAAGAGAAAACAAAACAAAACAAACAGGTTCAATTCCCTCTGAGCATTTGCAGAAACTATTGGACATCAGACTAGATACATTTAAGTTAGAGAAGGACAGGTGAATGGATACAAAGACTGACTTTCCAAAGAAAGCTGACAGTTGTTTTGGAGATATTGAAGAAAAAAAGCAATCATTTTTCCTCTCTGCCCCCAGCTTCTTTCTTCTTTTTAACCCCCAAGGAACTAACTTTTTTAACCATGAACCCAAGTGCATTGGGGCAACTTAACTTCAATAAATTAAGCAACAGCTGTTCTTTTTAGAGTTCCAGTCGTAAAAATTCATTAATTAACTTTTAAATGTTTCATCATTAAATATCCTTCCTGAATGCATGCCTGCTAGCATGCAAAATGCTGGACCCACTTTTTTGGCTTTCTACATTCAGGTGGCAGAGCCAGAAGCGGAAAGCAGATGGAACATGGCAGATGGGTATTCTGCTGCTGCAAAGAAGTCTCTGGAGCTGTAAAAGGTGATGCAGTCCAGCTTTTGTAAACTACACTTCAGGCAAGATGACTAATAGGAATAATCACAAAATCAGCAATATAAAGGAAAATATAACTTCCTGCAATAAAATGAGAAAGACATTCAAAGACAGAGACAAACTGGGAGGTTGACTTTGCAACACCTTGTGGTAATACGCAGCAATCAAGATTACAAAGAAGAGACACATGCCTGAAAGCTGGCCTGCTTCTTTCAAGTATAGCAGTTGATCTAATAAAAGGTTATATCGCCTCTAAAATCTTGCCTCTCTTAGATTTTTAATCAATTCTGATCAGAAAAAATAGTGCCATTTCATTTTTCATTGGAGATTTTAAAGAGCTTCACTAAGAGGTTTGTAGGTATTACTGGGATTCTTGATGCACGAAATAAGATGGACTACATCCTCAGAGATACTCCTTGGCACTTTGACACTTCACATTCCACATCCTGACTTAAGACACTGATGTGCCATTAGATGGGGAAGTTAGGTGTCTCAGCACAGAACATCTGGAAGGCTGATCTGATGAAGCTGGTTGGGTGAGGCTGCTAGAGATGAAGGTGCCCTTCTTTTTTCCCCCTCCTCCCCAACACGGGTGCTATCCTGAGCTGGGACTTCCATAATTCATCATTATGTACCATCTCCTGAAGACAGATACTTAAGCCATCCCTTACTCGCAAAATATAGACAACATCCTCTCCAACCTTCCTGGAGCTCTCAAATATGGAATATCAAATGGAATATCAATGGAATATCAAATTCCAGCTTCAAACGCTTAAAATATCTGAAAATGTTTGGCCCCTTCTCCTCTACCTCTTGGTACAGCTCACTCATTCTCCTCCTCCTCTCCCCCAGTCCAATGAATATTCAATCACTTTACAGAAATTGGAATAGCTTGAAACAAGGGAAGGACCATCTTGACTCCCTGTCCCATCACCCTTTCTCAAAGCTTACTCTGAGCCTGGGTTTTAAGGCGCTTCCTCAGAGAGGCAGAAAATGCAAATTCATATCTACTTAGGCAGAGGTGGGATTTGAAGTGGGATCTCCCAACTGCTGGATGAATGCTGCTAGACCAGACTGAGTGCACCAACACCATAACGTTGAATCTTGGATCCATTTCCAAGTTTGAAATCCTGACAGGTCTGAGGTACAAGACATGCTGAAGTGCTCAGAGGTCTCAAGGCTGGAGACACATTGGGCATGTCAAGGAGCTGGATGTAAAGCACATGAGGAACATCTTAACTTTAGATGCTTAGACTACACTTGATATCCAGAGACAAGTGGTTCTGCCCATATGTGATTGCAAGACCTATATATTTTCTTATCTTGGAAATAAATACCTCCACACTTTAGGGATGCTCAAGCACCACCACCTTCCAAATCTAGAACACAGAGCAGCAGACTATGAACAGAAGAGACATCTACAGTACATTAATTCCAGCATTGTATATTAATAGTTGACCTCTCAATAAGATCCTGGATACTATAGAAAGAGAGAGAAACCTGGTGATGGCATGAAGGTGTGCTAGGACAAAGAAAATGGGGATGAAGCTCTGCATACCTCAGGTCAAATTTCCAAGCTGTCTCAGCTAAGTTCTCTTTTTATCATACGTCAGTTTCACAAGTGCACATTACCTGTGCAGCTGAGCACAGCTGGGAATGCCTTCATTTGAATCCATTCCCATCCAAACTGCAGGCACCAACCCTGTGAAAACCATGAATTCTAGCCCTGGATTTTGCACAAATCTCTATATGAGTAATTTTACATTCATACAAAAGGAGGCTTTTAATATCCTTTGCCAGACAGCTACCAAAATTTCATGGGCGTATGAGACGGACCCATTTTACAATCCTTTAATTATGGTGCCATTACTACCCTTGGTGCTTTCTACATTTGCTGACCTCAGACTAAACTTACATATCTCTCTTCACATGATTTCAGACCGAGTATGACTTTCCTCTCATATCCATTTTCATTTAACTCTCATCTGTCCCTTTTTTGAAATTCTGAGCTGGTTTTCATAGAAATCTTATCTAAAATCAAAGCTCTGTTTCTCTGTAATGCTCTGGGATAAGGCCTTATCTCATGCCATTATTAAAAACGGAAAGCTCTTTTATACAGGTATATTTTTGACCTCTGCTCTTCTCTATTTGGAACAAAACCTGCAGCAGCATGGCCAAGAATAGAAGCAGCATCATTCAGTTCCCAATTCTACACTTCAACTGCTAGATGATGCTTCCTGTGAGTATATAAAATTTCATTTAAATGCAAAATCTCATTATGTTTGCTTACACTAACGATGTGTTAATATTTTTTGTATCCTGCCTTTCCTTGACCTCCCTTGTCCTCCAGGGCTTAGCAGATTTCCAAGGTGCATTACAACAGTGGAAGGTGGTTTATGTGACCACTTGTCACTCAGCCTGTATGTGAAAGGTTCCCATAAAACACCTGGGGACATTTTTTACACCATAGTCAGCAGTGTTTGAACAAAGCACTCCATGACTCTGTGTGAACAAAACTTCTGACAATGCAGGAAACAAGCAGAAACATTTTGAGGATATTACCACCAGCCAGGCACTCGTATTATCCAAGAGTTCAGCAGTGCTGAACTCACTTTCAGTATGTGATGAAATGTCCAAAAGTACTTTTTTTGCAACAACATGTAAAGAATGGGATGCATTCCACTTAAATGGAGGACACTATATTTGTATAAAATAGTGTAAAGACAGCCTCAATCCCAGCCCATCTCCATTACAGTAAAAGAAAAACAACATGTGGTTCTGTAGATAAAGTTACCAGGTAAGTGGATAAAGAGTTACTGTTAGCATATAGTGCTCCACCAAGAAATTATGACTAACAAGAAATTAAGAAATAAGTAGAATTCAATAAAAGGCTCAATAAAAGTGGCTATATTGCACATCAATCTATTGTAAAAGCTTTTAACAGTAAAACTATGACTTATTTGTGACTCTGGCTTATTATATAGGTTTTGAAGTTGTTTTCTGAGGGCAGAAGGAAGGTAGAAGAAACATTCTATGTTCTACAAAAGCTTGTGTTCTATTTTAAAATTTTGTCACCCAGAAATAAAGTATCTGAGGAAGAGCAACTGTAAGTCATTATCTTCTGAAAAACCAAGGCATCACAGACAATGTATTTGTCCAGCAGCATGATCATATGTTTGTATTCTTTTGATCAACAGTAACATTAGCCACCCAAGCTCCAAACTAGAACGGCACTTTAGTACACAGCTTTTCACTAAGTTGGCAAACAGTCACAGTGAATGAAGTACTCACTGCACTGAGAGATGGTCAAAATTGAAATTTCTGTTCTGCAGGAAACTCACCCTTCAAAAGGTGATTATGCTCTAAATCAGAAAGAATGTCTCTACTTCAGAATTTCCCATTTAACAAATGGCTTGAAGAAAAGAGATTCAGGAATCTAAAACAAAAAAATTTTGGTAATGACAAAACAATTTATTGTGATATGATTAATGGTTTTAGTTTGATATGGTAAGAAGCGTTGCATCAATGCTGTTTAAACCATTTTAGATTATATTTGTCGTCATCATAGTAATATGGTTAACATTAATATATAATGTAAAAGGACAAAATAAAGAACTGGAATTGCTAAACCAGAAGATTTTTATGAAACTGAAATAATTATTTCTGAGAGTTCTCCATGGATATCTGTACTGTATCTGTTATAAAATCTTAACATATGACTACCCTTCATTCACTGGTAATAAACAGAACAATCCTCCCTTTTCCTGCCCCAAAACAATTCGATTGAAAAATGTGATTAGGTCTGGCCTTTCTGAAGTGAGTGGGAGTTCTGGCATTGACATCAATTAAGTCAGAACTTTTTTCACTGATTTCAGAAGGACTACTTGTGTACTTGAAAACATGCAAGCATAAATCCTGTATTGATCTGGAACCTCAACAACAAAACTTCAAAGGAAATAATCCCATCTAAATCCCAGTTGAGAGCATAGAGCAAGACTCTTAAATATAGCGCATAGACTCTCAAAAAAGCAAAAGTATTGTCTAGCCAGATTCTGAAAACATTTTCCATTAATTTACATCATCTGGAAAACAGAAAAATTAGATTATTTAAAAATCAGTATGACCAGTCCACCAATTTTAAAGTGTTTCCAACCACAGGAAAAGAGTGACACTATTTTTATCATGCACTTCGAAAAAAATCATTACTGCTTCTGCATTATTAAAATCTGCATGTTTATAAATAAGATAGTGATTTCTGACATGAAGGAGATACTGTTCTCAACAGTCAATATAATAAAACTAAACCATATACTAATAGAAGAGAATTCACCAAATGTGGGCAAATATGCCTGAGGCACCATCTATTATGTGCACATCTGCCCACAGAGCAGTTTGCTATCATCTAGCGTTATCAAAAGGCTCTATGTATTTCTCAGGAAACAAGCACAAACATTCTCAATAAATCATGGTGCTAAATATATGTTCCTCTGTCAGTAAGACATTGTCTTCCATCTTGGTTATGTCTGAGAGAAGATGTATATATATTTTTTTTTTTTTTTGAGTTCAGATAAAAAAAAAGAGTAGATTCTCTTCTTCCCTCCTGCCTAATCCATTGAGTATGTGCTTTACTGCAGACTTGAAAAGCCTTGTGGGGCCCTTTTGTCATGGTACAGGCAGGGCCTCATTGCCAAGCCCATCTACACTGCCTGCCACTTTTCTGATGGTACCTAGGAGACAAATTCCTTCCTTTGGATGTCCACGGGCCTGGATATAATAAACATGAAGCTAAAGATCCTTACAGCATTTTTGGCCAATATAGTCTAAGGGACATCCCCACTGCTGCAGCTAGCTGATGAAAGACTAACAACCATCTTCATCTACCTCCAAAACTATCAGCTGGTGCAAAGTAAAAGGTGTCTTAATTTCCAACAATACAGAAGCGTATTTAAGAGAAAGTAGAAAACAATATTTCAAGCATGAATCATGTAACTCAAATTATCGTGAAATGGCATTTAAATTTTCAGAATGAACACTTAAAAGCCTCTTTGTTTTCTTTAAATGAATGTTTATTTTTGGCACATTAACTCAGTATTTTTGGTATCAGTAGGCGGAATGCATACTTTAATCTAAACCTCACAAGAGTATCAGCCAGAGCTTTGCAACTGCTTTCATCCAAACAGATGACTGTATTTAACACTGCAGTGTAACCTTGCTTAGTTTCCAAAATAAATTTGCAAAGGGAGTGGATTACTCTGAGGAAAATTAATGTGATAGGGAGGGTTTTTTTAATCTCGATGTCATTATTTGAAACTGACTAAATTAAATTTGTGAGGTTAAGTAACCTGGGGCACCAAATGGAATTTGAACCCTACTTCCTAGGTACAGCAATATAGTAGGAAACAAAGCTGTGTCACGAAGCAGACTGTCCAAAGAAATTAATTCTGTCAACCCTATTAAGACTAGCCAGAGTGACTGAACTGTGTTCCCAGAGCAAATACACCACAGAGACGGAAAACAAGCAGTGATCTTCCAAGTACCAAAGTCTTTAGTACAAGTCCCAACCATCAGTACAGAAGAACCAGCATGGACCCCACTGGATCTCTAGTAGAACTATGGCAGCCAGAAACAAGACAAAACAGAGACGGGGAGCAAGTAGGCATCCACTGAAATGCAAGGCTAAGGACCACCTCTCTGAGTTGACAGATGTGATGTATCCTTTTGACAATGCAAACTGAGGTTCTCTAATCCCCATTTAAGAGCTATTGGATATTGCTAGTAAATTTTCCACATGTTTTAAATGTACAAGGAATGATTAGGCACCTTGCCCTATCAATGCAAATTTTTACCTATGTTTATTAATTATGTCTATCGACAGAAAAAGCATGTAAGGTGTTTAACAGTGATGAGAATTAATGGCCTTGTAGAATGTGCAAAAGGTTCACTAGAAACTCCTGGCTAATGGCCAGAAGTCAACATTACCACAAGCATAAAACGAGAGGAACTGCAAGGATTATTCCAGACCAATTAAGGTTCAGTAAACATTCAGCATCTGTGGGGTCCTTATGGTTTTTATTAAGTCAGAATAAAAGGTTTATGCACATAGTTCTGTGCCATTTTTTCCTTTATGCTTAAAATAAGAAGTGTCTCCCTAAAGGTCTCACAAAGTCTGAATCTTTCACTGCATTTAATCACTTTTGGTGTCTTTCCTTCTTCTTTGCAGCAATTTTGCCTGAGCACTCCTGGGACTGATGTTGCATTACAGATTCATCAATGATTTGCTGCTTACTCTACATTATCCCACAAGTGCTGAGGCAAACAGTTCTTTGCCAGGATCAAATGATGCTCTACATTTGCCCGCAGTTTAAAATCTTGTTAATGTTGACACTTCTGACGAAAGCTCCACACTGACGCTGGAATGTGTGAAACCTGCAGGTTCTGGTGACTGCCACATAAACAGGTACCCAGGGCACGAAGTATTTTCTAGGTCCTCTATTTGCCTGCAGGGATATAATCAACTTAGGCAACATCTTTACCAGAAACAACATGAAATAGAACAGCTAACACAGCCTGTCTGGAGATGATGTTGCTGATGGGTGACAGAGAGTCTGCTTGCTATCCTATGCTGCTAAACCAGCGTGTCTGAGGATTTTGCTCTAAAGTCAATTAACTTTAATGGAAAGACTCCAAATTACTTCAATGATCTTTGGACCAAGCTCAATAAGAACTAATTAGGTCTCCATTCCAAAGGTTAGCTGCCAGATTTATTAACGGATTTTTGTTTGTTTGCTTTTAATATTGGACAAGAGAGTCTTTTTTAATTATTTAGAGGAACTGACAGAATTTGGAAAGTCATAAGTTGCAAATACAGGTGCCAGTATTAAAAAATTTAATTTCAGGTAAACAGACAAGTAACAAAAATTACACACTGTGCAAAAGTGGTCCACTTCATGGAGAAAAAGGCAACACAAACAAGAGTTAGTGACACCTGTAATTTAGTTCTGTGGTATTTACTACACTCTGCAGCCTTACCAACCCTTACATGTGTTCTACATGAGTACAACTAGGTTTACTGACTATACCTTCCAGTTCTGATAACAAAATCTAGGACTAGGGCTGGACTTTTCAGAACTCATCTCTCTCCCTCTGCTTAAAATTCTTGACACAGGAGAAGATTATATGTCTGAAAAACTTACCACAGGAGAGAACATACTTGAAGAAAGACGGTGATGAAGGTTCCTCATGTGGGAGTGACACCACAGCAAATGCCTGAGCAGTCTTGGCACTTTCTACGATTTATTTATTCTGTCAGCAGATCATCACCTGCAAATCAAATTAAGAAATGCTCAAAATCTGAAAGTCACAAATTAGACCAAAGTCATTTATGTCACGATTTTCCTCCTACTTTTCCTTCCTTTCTTTTCCTGGAAAATGCAAGAAATACTTGAAGTTCAAAGTACAATAAATATAATCTAATCAAATCGCATTTATAGCATACAAGACAGGAAACAGAGATGTAGTTTTTCACTATTAATTGGTCAGAAAACAAAATTACTTAACTTGAAACGTGTGCAAAAAAAAAGACCTAAATTCAGACTTTAGATACTAGAGTCCAATTCTCTCTGGCACTAACGAAATGTCATGTCATTTTCTGGAAGAACAAGCTCGGCACTTTTGCTGCTTCCCCTCACAAACCTAGTTATAGGAGGAAAGGAGAGTCTGTCTTGTTGGTGTAGTGGAGGGGATGACAGCAGAGTCATCCCCTCACATGGCGCATACAGAGACCCAAAAAACTCTTCGTGTGGACAGGGACTGCTCTTCTTTCTCCCTGACAGCAACTAACTCTCTTGAAATATAAGAGAGTAAAGGAGGAGGGTTGCTCCCCTCTCCTCCATCTCCCATACACCTTGTAGTCACCTAAGTGACAAGTTCTAATGAATTTTGGCACAGAGGTTTTCCACAGGCTGCCGCACCTGCCCCTTTTCCAGAGGCCTTGTCAGCTGAAACGTGTGCCTGCTCTGCACCTGCTCCAAGTCGAAATCAGTCACTGTCTTAAAGCAGATGAGACACCAGGATACAATTATGATGTGCTGAAGGTTACCTGATGGAAGTCAGGGTGGGCACAGAGTGGTCATCATTTGTTCTCTGTTTAGACACAAACACTTGGCAACCAGGTTTGATCTGAAGCCTTGGGCTGAGGGCTGGGCTGCAGTTCACAGCCTCCTGCAGAGATTCAAGTTGACTGTGCAGCCCTGGTGTTCAGAAGCAGTGACACTTGACTTGAGCTGAGGACAATGAAGACATGGGCAAACAGCCGTTCTGAAAACCAGTTTCTCAACAGTCACAGAATCATAGAACCGGAGAATAGTCTGGGTTGGAAGGGGCCTTAAAAATCATCGTGTTCCAACCCTTCTGACACAGGCAGAAATATCCTCCACTAGACCAGGTTGCTTGAAGCCCCATTTAACCTGGCTTTGAACATTTCCAGGGATGAGGCATTCAAAACTTCTCTGGGCAAGGTCTTGTAATAGCACTGAGCAACGGTTACTCAGATTTCTAATTAACAGACAGACAATAAAAATATTTTGGATTAATATGAAGAAAAATTGGAAGAGCTTAGATGCACTACATCCCTGTGCCAACCCCAGCCTAAAGTCTCAATTACAATGTATAAGCATCTTTGCACCTTGTGTTAAAAATAATAACAGAACTGGCATTAAATTATGCCCAGGCAATCAGAATGATCCATAATATGGACGTTTTTAACAAGCTGTTGCCCAACTTTTTTGACATGTTTTAAAACAAGTCATCCTGATTAGCCCTGTACAGGTTAGTGTTTCCAAACTTAATGACTCTCCAAAGAGGAGAAGGCATAAAGATTTAGCAGCTCAGTAGACATGACTGCACAGACCTCTGCTGCCAGCTTGGAAATGACAAATGAATTTTAAATAGAGAAGGTTTCTTTTTGTATTTTTTTTTGCCATTGAAGTGAAAACAGAGCATTGATTAAGCAATCCAAGCTGAGAAAATTCCATCCAAATTGGATGAGAGCTTTCAGACCACCAGCTTCAGAGAAGGTTTCGGGGCTTTGAAATACAACTTCTGCTTGTTGCTTGATGCCTAATGATACCTATCCTGGAGCCATAGACAGTAATTGATGTCAAGCTGACACTGTAGTTCACAGATGAATTTCAGTTGTGTGGGCCATGCCACACGCACAAAACTTGTGTGAAAAAATGTTTTCTGTCTCAAATGCTACGAACTGAGAGAAAGGATTAATAGAGACATCAACAAAAAAGTTCTCTGCACAAATAGAGTATGGCTGAAGAATACCAATAGCCCAATATGCTTCTGACTCAAAACCACCCTTCTCTTCCACCTGTCAGATGAAATCATTTGTACAAAAATTCAGACAGAGCCTTTCACTCACAATATTAGGTTTCTGCACAGCTAAAATTCTAAACTCATATCCTGTGGAATAATTTTAAGGAAGTCACCCTAGGTATTCAACAGTAAATAAAAACTAGGTGTCTAGAGGTAATTAAAAATATTTGAGGGGTTTTTTTCCCCTTGCAGAAAAGAATTAAATTTTCCAGGGGAGCTTTAAATACAAGCTTTTGGCATTCACAGATATTAAAGTTTGAGTGACTCATATTCTCATTCCCTTGTGTAGCTACATTACCTGACTGTATTTCCCTCGATTCATCAGAGAATAGGCTACGTCCACAGCCATAAAGCAGAGATAGTGGCATGTCATGGAAGACTAGGTCCAAACAGGAAAACAGGCCCCTAAGTCGAACAGGAGCAAGAAGTATCTAAATTGTAATACTCAGAAGACGTTATGGAGCGTTATTTAAATTAAAAAATGTATGAATTTTTAAATTAATATTTAGAAGTCTGAGGTGTGGGGGGTTTCATTAAAATAAGCTTGAAAAAAATATGTCCTTTTCACTACAAATATCCTAACACACCAATAGAAAACTGCTGGAATGAAAAATTTTCACCTTAATCAGGTCAGTTTGTCTGGATGACTGCTGGGTGAATAGCTATGCCATTCTATTTGTATTGCAGCTCTTGCTCCTCAGCTAAGAAAAATCAACATAGGCATATAAGCCAAGTCAAAAACATACTTTATTTTTAACAGATAAGCGTTAAAAGAAATGGTATGATTTTTTCAACTAGCTATCTGTACATTTTACACATCCAAAAATTAAACCAGTTTTTTTTCTGTCTCTGGATTTTAAATCATTTTATAGCCTGTGAAAAATGGATTGTCCTTGATGCAGCAGAATTGTTTTTCTGGAAAGTTCATGCAGGACTACAAATCCTAAGGCTAAGATCCTGTTTTCTGAAAATCTTGATAGATTTCAAGCACAGATGGGAAGGGGCAGATTTCCCTTACCATGATTTATCAGCCCCATTTAACTTATTATCTCCATATTCTTGATCAAAAAGTTTCTAATTGTTTGAATACCTCTTTCTTCCATTAAAAAAAAAACCAACCTGAAACAATCAGAATAGGAGAACAAAGATTTGTGTTGGCTGTTTTAGAAAAGAAACTGAGGAAAAAATATCAGTGATAAAATTATTTTGTTGCTGTTGAAATGAATTACTGAGCACAAGATTTGTTGGGTGAGTAACAGCAACACTGGTGCCAGGGGAGACCTTCTTGTAACACTCTTTGCAACACCGTGCTGGTACCTGAAATTCTATTCATAGTCTTGAGTACCATCTGATCAGATTTTCTTGGAAATTCCTTAATATAACATTATGCAAGCACTTCTATGAGACTTGTTGTTCTTCTTTTTGTAAATCATAGAATGAATCATATAATGGGTTGTGTTGGAAGGGATCTTAAAGAGCATCTAGTCCCAACCCCCCTGCCCTGGACAGGGACACCTCCCACTAGACAAGGTTACTGAAAACCTTGAACACTGCCAGGTTTGTACCTCCCTGGATAACCTGTTCCAGTGCCTCACCACCCTGACAGTAAGGAATTTTTTCGTAATTACAGTTATACTAAGAACTACTTCTTTCTAAATAGAGTACATAGTTTCCCTGCCTGAGAGAGAAGTAATAGTCCTGTACATACATGAAATGACACACTTCAAAACAGAATTCTGCTTCCATTTCTTTCTTATGACCCAGGATCCCACCTTGATGTGAAGATGACATAGCAGGTAAGTACTGAAACACATAAGGATTGCTCTCTAACCTCTCTTGAATCTTTCTGACACATACAGAAGTGACATTCCAGCTGACTTTTATCAGCCAAACTTAGATTCACTGATGCTGCTGAAGTAAATGGATGCAGTTACACATGAAAGAGATTTGAAGAGGGATTTTTTTCATTCTCACAGCAAAAAATTACACTATTCAAAGTAGCTGTGTCCATCAGAAAAAAAAAATCTTTTTTTTCATTAACTCATTAGTTTAAATGTGTTTCATAATTTATTTGTAGTGGGAGAAGTATTTATAAGTAGAAACCACAGGAGAGTCATAATGCGGGTCACATTTGTGCAGCTCACCAAATAATCTGAAAATCTAAATCTACTGAGACTTCCTGATATCTTCTCAGAATTGTGTGTCATATTACTTATTGAATAGACTCAATTCAAAAGAAAGCTTTTTAAATACCAAAAATTATTTTCTGCATATTGTCATCTACTTTTTTGTTCAGTCTGTTTATCTCTTTTGCTCAAAATTTGTAAATTAACAGACAAATTGGGGTTTGACCCATCCACTGCCTCCTCCTTGTAACAGATTAATGGCTAATCCTGCTGGATTGGCCATAAAATGCAATGGCTACAGTTGAAAACATACCACGCTTTCTCCTTTTACCAATTGCTTTGTGTATGGTGACAGGTTATTAAAGTGAAACAGCAGGAAGATAAATGAAATTTTGTCTCCTTTAATTCCCAGTTTGAAATTAGTTTAATTCCCTACTGAAATTTCCTAGTCCTACTAATGACTGTAGTGCATGAAAATAGGAAAAACCTTCCTCCAAGTAAGAGACATTGAGAAGTCAAGGGGACTGGGTGCAGCTACTGGTTGTGCCCCAGATGAGTGACATTGTCTTATCTCCCACATGTCACAGTAACCACAAAAAGGATTTTTGCTTCCTTTGGCACTGGATGTATTTTACATAGTTCAGTTGCAAGCTCTTTGGATCACAGTCAGCAGGTAAATATGCTTTTCTAGTGTTAGTGCGACACAGCCATGACACATCTTGAGACCTAACAAAAACCTAAGCAGTAAGTAGTTACCAAGGAACTTTTTCCATGCAACAGTTTAGTTCTGTGACAGACGATTTTCCCAAGCAATCAGTACAGTACTTGCACATTTGCAAATCACCAGGGTGCCAAAAGAAAATCTAATAATACTTTAAAGACAGAAATAAAACACGAGTCAATTGGCAAAAAAGCTATTAGAGAAATACTGGGCACCTGAACAAATCCCTGCATTCTTCGGTTTCCAAGCAGTTTCATCTTCCAAAATATTTTGCATTTCTTTTGTTACTTCATGTGTATCTCTTAAACAGCTTTTACAGCACAGCTAAAAAAGCCTGCTGTCAAAAAATGCTGCACCTGGTGAAAGTACTTCAAGGAATGTAGACCCTAATCTGAAACCCTTTTCTCACACACATAATCTTCATAGCTTTGATTCTGACATGAGTAGGATTATTCATATAGGAGAGAAGAAAGGTAGGCATGGGAACTTAAGAATTGCACTAACATAGTAAAGCATTGTGAAATGACAATAAAAATGGCATTTAAACTCTCTCGAGTTATGCCTACTCTGTAGTACAGAAAAAGGACATTAAATTGAACAAGTAGCTTTCATGAAACTGCAGCCAGCAACCACACAGGACATTGTAAAATGAAGGTAGTAGAAACAAGCAGAGTTCACACAGAATGCCTAAAGTACTGTCCACAAGCTAGAAACATCTGAGAAGTCAGGAAGTACAAAGATAAAGTTTGAACTCCCATGAACTTAACTGACTTCTGTTCTGCAAAGCATATGGAAGCATATAGTAAAAGGCTCTTTGGTAGTATGAACAGAAAAAAAAAAAAAAAACACCCACAAGGAAAAACGCTGTGCCACTGTGGAGGAAGGATGGAAAAGAGATTAAAGACAACACAAGGAAGGCCTTAATTAAGGATTTTCCCACAGTTTTCAACCAGAAATTTTTAGGTTAAATTAAGAGACAAAGATAGGGTGAATAATGGGAATGTGGATATGCAGATAGAAACTACCACAGCTAGCAAAAATCTCGATTCAAAAAGTTAAATGCTTGAAGTCTGATTAATCACCATCTCATACTTCTAAAAATTTCTCTCACATGTAATGCTGGTCTAGTGACAAATATTTTTAGTACACCATCTAGTTGGGAGTGCCACTGAAAAATAGTAGATATGGTTTCTTTACTTACAAAAAATCTGCGAAGAAAAATACGAGGATATGGCAGTTGGGAAGTTACAAGCTAATTCATTGGACCTCATTAGTATGAAAGGCTTTAAAATACATTTTGAGAGAGACATTATTCAAAGACACAGAGGTAAATGAAAAATGGGGTAAAATGCAATAGCAATTTAGCAAGAGGACACCATACAAATCATCCATATAGTTTTCTCAGACGAGGTAAAAGATTTTGTGAACAGATGAAGTGTAATAGAGCTCATCTTTCAGGACTTCAGCAATGCATTTGACATCGTGTTATGCAACAGTGTTACAAGGAATCTGAGGACAAAGATTTTTTGTGTGGTTAAAAAACAGCTAAAGGAGAAGCAGTAGCAAGTAAGTGCCATTATGAAGGAATGCATCGAATCAATTAAGATTAGCAGTGGGTCTTCAGGATGCATTCTGGGGCTTCTGTTGTCCTTCCACAGCTCTTGACCACTGTCATCAAGGCAGAAGAGTACTCTAATGTCAGTAGAGTAGTGAAACTATACAAATGGAGAGGCTTGAAGATGTGAGCTGAAGAAATGGGGCAAGCAGCAAGGCCCGGGGCAGAAAATGAAAATGTAACCTGGGAGATGACCCAGTAGTGACAAATGAGGACTATGGTTTTCAATGAGAGGGTGACAAAACAAGTAACATGATGAAAAAGGCAAGTGAGGCCGTAGGACATGAGGACGGGGATTTCCAGTAGAGCCTGGGAGACAAGGAGATTCCCCAACCAAAGACACTAACAGAGATTAGTTGTTTAGCCCAGCAAGAGAAGAGCTAACTAAGCATAAAACTGCTGCCTAGAAATGCCTTGAGGAAGACGCCTCCAGGTAGAAGAAGTATTATCTAATTCAAGGAGCAACAAGAGGATGGCAGGGCAAGGCAGTGTACATGCCACACATTCATCTAGGCTGTACACAAGGGAAGAAGCTACAAGCCTATGAGTTTCTCAAGTAGTGTCCCAGATAGAACAGTGAGGGCAAAATTACAGCCTTGGAGTTGGAGGTTGATACACAGTTGGGAGTGTGACATGCTGTAACACCCCTTCCAGCTGCCTGGGCCCACTGCTTGCATCCACTGGTCACAGAGTGTCCTTTAGCTCTTCCACTACTAGTGTGGTACAGATATTACTACTGCTTTAATGTTGCTGGTTTTATTTTTGGGGACATATCCAACACACTTACCATTCCATTTTTCACATACACTTTTTATTACAAAATCCATGTAAAACTAATTACATAGATAAAGGCTTTTGCGATAATGCAGGCTACTTGCAAGTGGAAATAAATAGAAGAATGTAGAGCCCAAGATTATTTGAACAGCTAGGGCTCACACAAATACAACTTTAATAATAATAATAAAGTATTCTGTGAAATAATTAATTAATAATTATTATTTTGTGAAATAATCCCGGGCAAACTGCAGAATTGTTTTTAAATTGTTATTAGCTGCTTAGAAGAAGTTTGTTAGATGAGTGCTCCAAAGAGAAATTTAACAGAAACTGTATTTTCAGAACTTATAGAGAGATGCATTTCTCCTGAAGAGAGTGAAGATTCAACACTTCATATGAGCAAAGATGATATGGCCCAAACATTCTTGTTTGCAGATGATGACTACTATATTATTCACTTTGTCTTGGCACAGTCAATCAACAGAGGGAGTGCAGCAGAATAACAAAGCCTTTTCTCTATTTGCTGATGACATTTTCAGCACATTTAAGGAGAAATCTGAAGAACCATAGTAATTTCTACACCCCAGAAAATATATCAAGTAGAGAGAAAAGAACAGAGAGGACATCTGTAGATACAAAATACAAAACAAAACACAGAAAAATGTCTCCAGAAAGGGAACGTGAAGTAATAATCCTTAAAATACATTGTAAGAATGTATTTGAAAGAACCTTTCCAGGAAACAGTGCCTATTTATAGCCATTATGTTTACACTTATTTGAAAAGAAATCAGTGGATACTACACTAGGGATGAATCTAATCCTTGTATCCAAAACAATAAATTCAAGGGATTAGCCAGGACAACAGCATTTTTATCAACCAGAATTCATTTGTATCCATCCTCACATTACCAGAAAAGTAGCTCTCTCCTAATTAGCAGATCTCAAACATTAACCTTTTGTCTTGACTGCAATCACTTCGATTAGTGCTAATGTTCAGCCTCCTCAAAACTTCTTCTTTCATAAATTGACTATTCCCATGGTAACAGCTGCCACTTTCATTCTACAAACACCAAGAAAATGTGACTTCCTTTATATCGGTGGGCCAGACTGGGGGTGCAACTTTGGCCTTTGTCAATGCTTTTTTCAGACAAAACTGTTTATTCCAGAAGAAGAGGAAACAGGTGCAAGCACAATTCAGGAAGCCGTTGTTGATGAATCCATGAAGCAGGTTTGGCAATGCTTTGAAAGGAAGCTGTCAGACAGCCTACCTGCAACGCCAATATGTTCTGCAGCTGCATGAGGGAAGGACAAGCACACTCAACAGCAGTCACCAAAGTTAAATCAATATTTTCTGCAGGTTGTTGTTTGGATAGCTTTTTTTTTTTCTTTTTGGTTGTTTCTTCAGTGGCTTAACAAACAGTTGCAAGATATCAGCTTAATACCCCCACCAGAATAGTCGAGAAATGTAAATCAAGGGTTTTCATTCAAAGAATATTGAACTTCAGCCAAAAAGAACATCAATTCATTGCTGAGACGCTGACACAGCTTTAATGATCAGTGTCTTCATCTTCAATGCGCACACTGGTCTATAAACAAAGTCCTAATCTCAGCTGATGTGAATTCCCAAAGTAGCATCCACTTTGGTGGGACCAGCAAACATTCAGAACAAAGGTACTTTTTCTCCAGCAAGTCATGTGAATTTTTTCTGAAAGTTTATCAAATCTGAGGCTTTTTCCAGAAAACCCATCTGTTGCATAAGAACTCATCTGATACCTTCACCTTCTTTGAAACGGAAGGTTTCCAAGTCAATCTGTCAGGGTGAGAATGGATAAAGTGAGATTCACATCTACTTCTCCAGCAATCCACTGAAATACTCAAGTTTTCCCTTAGTCACAAACGTAAGATTCTGTCAGAAAATAGAGCTGCAATTTTCCAAAGTTAGCATTGCATGTTCGGTTTCTTAAATTGGTCTTTAAAATACATTTTTAATTTTTTAATGAAATTTTTAGCATTCTCATAAAGGACTGGCAGACAGCAAAGAGACTGAAAAATTAACCACAACTCTAGAAGCCTTTATTTTTTTCTTCTCCTTAATTCCTCATAAAGCCTTTCAGCACCCAACCAGGTGATTGCTTTTCTTGCCTTACTTTTCACTCCAGGCATACCTGTTGTTAATTAGATGCTTTGAAAACTTGAACACCATTTGGCATTAGGCTCACTTTTTAGCCAAAACTATCAAGTGTTTGAGGACAGAAAAATCATGGATCTGCTTTTATGAAAGTGAACAGTCAATGGCTGCAGTTGTGCAACCTACATAAACTCTGTCTCTGCTCATTCCAGCAGATGTTAAGATTGCTCAGAAATTGACTAATTTCTGACCCTTATGTCTGAGTATTTATCCTGCTTCTATATCTGCAGGTTTTGTTACCATCAGAAGGTACCAAACCCAGTTCCAATGATAATGCCCACGGCTTCTCCCACTGTAGCCGAAAAGGAAAATGACACTAGTTAGGAATGAAGCTGTAAATACATTGCAAGCACTAAGCTGGTGTATTTATATTTACATGAGTATCACAGATGCTGCATGCCATTCAGACTCAAAACCTCACTCTGACATGGGATCATAAACCAAAAGGGGCCAAATTAAATCTCTCAGTTCTGGGCTCATATTGGGAAAGTCTGGGTTTGAGTTTGCGCCCAGCATTGCAAGCTCATGTTTATTTTCACTCCGGCTCCAAAAAAAAATTGGAGAATAATCCAGAACTGCTCATCCAGGAAAGATTCCAAAGGCTTGCCAAGTTCCAGACTACAGTCCATGGAAAAAACCAAGTGCACAGATTTGCTGGCAAGAGATGCCTCTATCCACGCTCAATTTGCACATGTTTTAGGGTGGTTCTCAAAAATTGAACAACCTTGGGAAAAGAAGGATGAGGGAATTACTTGAACCCTACCTGTGAATGCCATGAATACCCCTCAGCTTTAATGCAAGGGAACACCAAAAAATCATTCAAAGTAAGCAAAGTAACCAAAAGCATTCAAAGTAACCAAAAATGTAACAAAAAAATTATTGCAGATCAATGAAAAAGAGGAAATGGTCAGCAGGAAAGGTTGCCTGTAGGACTGGCAGTATCATGGTAACAAAATCATTTTACAGGACAACTCGTGGTCTGATGCCACAGCTCAGTTTTGCTGCAGGCACCAGGATCATTAAGGTATTACTCCCACACCTCACAATATTAGCCCACACCCTGTGGTGCCCTCTTTTGCAGTCTGGCCCATCTTCCACCTGGGAGAGTGGTGTGACTCTACCTGCAATGGCCCTGGTGTCAGAAGAGCCAGAGGAAGCAAGCAATGCTCATTTTCCACTTTCTTCAAGGTTTGTTCTTTCTCTGGAGGAAAGTACCAGAGCAGAGCAGCTGTACCTCTATGCTTTACAAGGATTTGTGGACCCTAGTGAGTTCAAAAACTGGATAGAGCCAAGCTGGAAAGTCCCATATTGCAGCAGGGTAGATAAAGATCAGGGGGTCCCAATTACAATGCCTTCCAAAGTAAATCCTTAGAGGGTAAGTCCTGGCTTCTCTCCCACCATCCCTGCAACAACATCAGCTCAGATCTCACAGGAAGCAGGCTAAGGAGGAGACCACTGTCCTGACCCACAAGTCCTATAAATCTCACTCATTCTTAGGTTCAGGAATATTACCAGGATTGACATATTTAGTGTCTTTACCATATTTAAAAAAAAAAAAAATCAGTAATGGGGTGTTGCGGCGGGCGGATGGTGGGTGCCGCAGCCTTCCAGAAGTGTCTCCGGGTGTATGAGGCCGCCCGGAGGTGCCAGCACACAAACTCACACACACAGACACCAAACAGCTGATGAACTGCAAAGAGATGCGGGGAGGGTCTTCGTATGGGGTTCCATGGGGAAGGTTTATTGTAGCCATGCGCATGGAAGGATCCAGGGACAAAGACCAAGACAAAGGACATGGGAGGGTACAGGTTTATATATGGGGACTATGGGGGCAGAGAGAGAGCCCCAGGGCCCAATGGTCTGAGGGCACAGGGGCGGTGCACAGGCGGGGCCAGGGTGTGGGAGCCACTAAGGAAACAGAGAGGGAGTGGCTGGGGAACGAGGGCCAGTGGGGAAACTGGGAAGGAAGAACATTCTAGGGCAGGGACTATAGGGTAGAAAGGGGGAGGGAGGCCAACAGGCCAGCCGGGGGAGCAGAACCAGGCACATTAACATGCGTGTATGAACACACGTGCCTGGGAGAAGCCTCTTTCTGTCACCCTAACCTGGGGAGTGCCTCTTAAAATCTTTTCCTCCATAGTACCCTCATGGGCCCTCGGTTAATAGGGATTCAGTATGGGGTCTTGGTTTGTCTTCACACCTCTTGTAAGTGTCTCCAACTCCTGCAAAGCAGTGCATCATGGGCCCTTCCTACCTCATCCCAGGGAGACATAAACAGCATCCCTGCATCTCTCCTTGAGTTTTGAGGTTTTTTGCATGCTTTCACTACATATTAATGGAACTCTCACACCAATCGGTGAGCTAATTGCTGTTGAAGCAGATGGTAAGACACACCTGAAAAAAATATTTGGTACCTTTATTTCACGTGGGGGGAATGTAAGAGGAAAAGGATGTCTTTTCTATTTTCTGAGGGCTGAAACAAAAGTTAAAGCAAGCTTTTATGATCAGCAGAGTTTGAGGAACAATTACCCAGCTCCAGCAGATGCATACCTTGCATCTAGTTCCATCTAATTCCCTCCTCTGTGGTTTATTTGCCTTGTGGGCATGCTGTGTGCTGGGGGCTCATCGACTGACAGCATGCTGTCAATCTGCTCCAGGCACCGGTGCTCAGAGAGCAGCATTGTGAAGCAGTTCAAGATACCAAAACCAGGAGCAAACTCACAAGGTACTTGTGATAAAGAGGTAAGATTTTTTTCTATATTCCCTGCAGTTATCTTGGAGGGATGCTGGCACAGTAACACCCTCAGTGGGAAACTACTGCTCCGTACTAACTTCCCAGTGTTGGCCACCTAACATATTCAAATAGAGATATAAATAGCACAGCATTATAAAAATTAACAACAGTACCAGAGGTCTGTGTGAGGATCAGACCTCAAAATGTGGCACTGCGGAAGAGATGCTGCATTGGAGCTATTCAGGCAGAAGGCTCCGCATTTGGAGAAGGAAGAAGTGCTTGCCAATTGGCATTCCAGCAGTTAGTTGCTGGCCAAGATTTTCAAGGTTGAACTTTATACCCGTAGCTTCACAAAGGTCACACTCAGCAAACTGTTGGGGCTTAACAGACCAAGGATGCATTTGGCTTGTATTCCAAGGCCCTTTCCTTGATGACAGTGGAACAAACATCTCAATAGCTGCACAGAAAGGCCAATGCACAAATGTGCTATACTCAACATATGGAAGAAGTCTGAAGCCTTTCAAACCACTTAATGAGAAAGCTGTGGATATCAACAGCAGAAGGAAAAATCTAAAATGGGAGGAAGAAGCCTAAATCCTAACATGCTGATTTATATTGTTAGAGAGGAAAGTACATGGCAATGTTAACTTCGCTGAAGATTTTAAAAAGTTGCTTTTATTTTTGGTTTTCTTTCAAAAATAGTGTTTCAATGAATATGCATCATGCTGTGTTTGTGGCACTGGTAGTGTGTCGATCACCACTTGGGCACTCAAGCCAATGATTAACCAGCAGAGCAAATGAAACAGAAGCTGAGACCCAAAAGACACTGTGACAAGCCCTTCACAGACCTTATGTATGCCACTGCATATCTGCCTGTACTTTTACTTCTTCAGGCTTTCCACTGTCTATCTTCCTTCTTCTTAGGGTAACCAGAGCTTTTTATCCAAACAGTGCTTAGGGATACAGAGATCTCAGACTGGCTTAGGAGAAAGGAGGAGATTAAAAAACCCTAACAAGCTAACCCAAAAACCAATACACAAACATTTTCATTAGGAAAACATTGCTTAAGCACACAGTAAGGAAAAAAAAAATTTATTTCCATAAATTGATTATGAATTGACAAACTTTGTTACATCTGCCCTGCTATCAACCTAGCCCTTAAAATTACTTTTCTGAAGAAGGAAAACAAGTCTTTGCTTGCTAAGGAAATGACCTTTCAAGGGACTGGTGTAGACCATACTTGAACACCACTCTTAGTTTTATGTAATAATAATGAAAATAATACATAAAAACATATGTGTATGTGCCTTCTTGAAAAACACCAGAGATTGCATCAGCCCCTCTTTACACTGCAAATAAGCAACACGTTATAACACAAGAAATAACAACTCTGATTATGTTTGTTTAACATATGTGCATATAACTAGTGTGAGCTATTTCTGGCTTGTGATGCTTAAGCAGAGGCCTCTGGATTTTAGAAAAGGAAATCTTCTCTTGAATCATCTACCCCTTGCTGTTTTGTTTTCTGTACAAAGTCTCTGAGGGGCACAGGAGAGCAGAGGGCCTTGCATGCAGGCCAACTTGACAAAGGTTAGATCCTTTAAGTACTGGGGAATTGTGCAGCTATAATATAACACTCACTGAAAAAGTTTCCTGTTTTCCATCACTAATCAAGGCAATGATACTGCATTCTAATTAAATCAGTGTCTTGTGGAGTTTTTCCTCTTAACTGTAGCTGCTTCACACTTAGGAGGTAGTTACATCCAGTTTATCCTTTAAAAGACGAGTAGGTTTTGGGGACAAGGCCCTATTACCAGCAATGAAAACTCAAGTGTTCACTTCCTAGTACAGGTACAATGTTGTGCTACCACTTTGCTTCAGCAGCAGCAGCAGTTTTGAAGCAGATAAAAAGAGCTGCACCACCCACCTATATTTGACTGCGAAACTCTGGATTGGAGCTCACTCTAAGCATCAGCCTGATTCTGTTACCTCTCCTGTGTTGAAATTATATCTATCACTGTCATCTCTAAAGATTCACATCCTCTGTGCACTTCATCAGGCATTATAATCGAAGCTAATAAAAGATATGTTTGTTTAGCTGTTGTAAATGGCTTTGAAGACCTCAGTTTCAGCCAGGGTGATGAATTAAGGATGTCAGCTGGGCAAACAGTTTAATTTGGAATGAATTTAGCTCAAATGGATTACTGAGGAAGCAATATGGATTTTTCAAATTCATATAATTTCACACATTTTAGCAGTAAATATTTCACCCCTTCTTACCATCTGAGTCACCAGGCATAGAACTAGAAGAATCAGCAGTGACACCAGCTTCTCAAACACAAGACCAATTTAGGATACTATAAACAGGTGTGAAAAGCCACTTTTTGACTGCAGCAGGGAGTACAGCCTTCAGACACTTTATCCCTCAGCTGACTACATTTCTGCCTAATAGCAAGTCTGTAAAGCAGCCTGAACATGGTAATCAAAGCATTTTATGACAAAACTCAGAAACCAACAACTGCAAAGAACTATTCCATAACACCAGTTATTTATTAGAAGTACCTGGCTTTTATTCTCCCTAGTGGATTTTCAAATGAATTAAAATAATAACTTATGGGGAAAGAAAATTATCTTTAAATAGTGGTGGGGTTTTTTTCTATCCCAGGTAATTTGGAGTCAGAAGGAATCCAAAATTACAGCATGATTGTTGAAAATTACAGGGTTAGGTTGGAAACCTCTAGAGGTCATCTAGTCCGGCCTCACTCATGCTCAAACCAGTGCCACCTTAGAACAGATCATTCAAAATTAAAGGGGAAAGGAAATAATTTAAAGAAAAAAGAAGTTAAAAAATGAAGTCTTCCTCGACCCCCTTTTGCACTAGGAGGAAAAAAATGCAAGGAAATGTTTTCTTGAAACACATAGCTCTTCTGTGTTGTTTGTAAGTAAATATGACCAACATGGAAAATAGATTAAACCTGCCACCTTTGGCTGACCTAGTTCCCTTTCTGCCTTGATGCAGGTAAGGTTTAGCACAATGTGTGGCAAGCTCCGACTCAATTGCCAGCACTGCTCTGCCACACTGCTGGCCAGAAAAGGCTAGGAATGCTGCATGTTCAGCTCCAGTGACAGGGAAAACGCTCCCGATCACTCATTAGCAGTCTGCTCCAAGTCAATTAAGAAATGGAGCAGACAGCTGTTGAAGAGGGTCCCACCCCATCTTTCCCTAAGAATGCAAGGCCTCCAGGGCAGGGCCTGGACCCTACAGCAAAGAAGAACAGGGTGGGGGAACCTTGCAAGATCTCAGTGAAACCCAGATGACTCATCAGAAAGTAAAACGTTTCTATTTTGGCAAGAGGCTGAAATAGCAGCCCTGGGTTGTGCTGCAGCACAGCAATAAATGACCCTAAGTGCCTGGGACAAACTCCTGTGCACACTGATATTCCTAACAGCAGGGGCTATTTCACATCTCATTAAGCAAAGGGGTTTACATGACAATTAACACATTAATTAGCAGCATCTTTTTCACAGCTGAAACTTTGGCTTGAGATTTCAACATTTTTAGACAACTGTTCTGTGAGTGAAAATTAAGGAATAGTTTACTATGACTCAAGGTGACAAGGACTTACAGGCAGAACTGGCACAGGAGTATGTTTGTGTACTGAAGGACACTGCAACCTGGCGATGGCCATTCCCACAACTTCTGTAGAAGGAATCTGCACCCTGCCATTCACAGCCCAGCCCTTGGCATGGGCGAGGTGCCAGGCTGGCCACTTCATGAGCTGACCATAAGCAAACGTAATGTACCACAAAGTCACACAGGGACAAAGCAAGGCCTGGACTTCAAGGAGCAGTAGCTCCCATTCCTCAGCCCCAGCCGCTCACCTGCATGGCTCCCCACTACAAGAATCCCCTTGACTGTATTTACAGAGATATAACACCAAAAAGCAACCCTGCTAATTTCACTGAAAATAGGTATCAGCTATGAGAATGTTTACTGCCCTAGAGCTTCACATCTTAGATACAAAGTTAATAATTTCTACCAGAGACCGCTTTAAAGAAGAGTTGGTACTATTAAACTGCATTAATATTTCTCTCTGAGGTTTTTGTTCAATACCATTTTTAATTTCTATTATCTTTTGAGAGAATGGATTCACAAGTATATAAGAAGATGTAGAGTACTGGAAATTGAATTAAAGGAAGAAAAAGATTGGAAACTGGAACTTGTAGCTTTCAAGATCAGGTGGATTCTGATATTCATTGGGTCCATTCCCTATCTGATAGATGTTGCCAGCCCACGGGAAATAGTGACATGCTTTGTATAAGTTATCTTTCATCTCCCTCAGGTACATATTGCAGGGAAGCTGTGTTCTAAACAATGTATAAACTAACAATAAACACACAAATCGTTTACATGTTTTGGCACTCAAGGCACAGATAAATCACTGTGTCATACCCTTACCTATCAGACCATTTATAAAATAAATCCAGGCTCAGGAGGAACACCAGATAACTTGTCCTTTAACTGGCTTTTAAAAACTGATGGTTTGTTTCAGAATATGATTTATTTCTATTATTTATCAGCTTGCCTTGTTTCAAATGGGTACTGTCTGACTGACCTCTAGATACCCTTGCATTTGCTCTGTGATATCCCCGGAATGTCAATGCTTTGATTCTTCATCTTTCATTTCCCAAACATTTCTTACTGGTCACTTCTGGTAGTGGTGGCAGCTGAAGTGGAAGTTTATCCTCTGATAATCTGTACTGCTTTAATGGTTCCCGGCATCCTGAGGATATTTTCCAAGTGTTATGGTGACACCAGCTGAGATCTTGGCAATAGAAAAGTGTTTCATATGTTTATTTTCTAACTTAGTCTCTTGTGGTTTTTTCTGCTTTCCCAAGCCTCTGCCACCCCTCTGATTTCTACGGCTTAATGCCTTTTGTTATTACTATATTCTTTGTTATCACTTCTCAGTATCTTTCTGATACAAAGCCTTTGAAAAACCTGAGGGCATTCCCACTATGCATCCAAAAATCTCTTAATAAATTTCTCCAAACCTCCAAGTCACATTTGTCCAAAAGCTGAGCAAAGATCCCCTCTAAAAGGAACAACAATAGTCACATCTTATTTATATATTTCTCTGTAAACTAGAGTCTAGGAATTATAGCACATAAACCTTGTAAAATGATAAGCATGTTTCAAACAGTTCTAATATAAAATATGACATATAAAACAGGTCACCGGATTTAGCATGTCTCCAAAATAACATATGCTTGCCAATGCTTATCCTTGTAGCATCACTATCCTCTTTTTTCCATGAGAAAATGAATCTTGCACAAGCATGCCTGAAAAAGCAAAATTCTCATATAATTTCAATCACTCAGTTTGTTCATGACTTTTATACAGCTGACTGAACATTTATTATCTCACGTGAAAGAGAAGCCGTGAGTTTCCTCACCTTGGTCACCTGCAGGATCTTTGAAATGCCTCCTCTTTCTTCCAAAGAGTACGTTTCCGCATCTCCCAGTCCATTCCGGAATCCACTGAACATGCAGACATCAATAAGTTCTGGCTAAGTTATCCTACGTAACTCTGAAGAAAAAAGGAGAGACTTGCAGATGCTGCAGAAGGTCTTCTTTACTCTCTTTGAAAATTTTGTTTCCTTGGTGGTCTGTCACAGTCAGGTCTCCGGTAGTAAACTGAGCAACCTATCCTCCTGGCTCTTCTTTTCTTCTTTTTCTTTTCTGTAAACACATAATCAGGGCTTCAAATCCTTTAGGCATCACAAACTGTATTTCTCTATTGCCCTCTACTGACTGCTGGCTCCCGCCGCCTTCCCGGAGAAGCGGCGAGCAACAGATCGGCGGTACGCGCTCCGCGCCGCCCGCCCCCGGATCGATAATGATACACGATGACCAAAAGTCAACACAAATCATTCTATTTTTTCCTTTGTTACAAAACACCAGGCAAGATTTACAGCCTGCTGGCCAGCCGTGGTAGCGGCAAAACACTAAACAACAGAAGCAGGAAGCAGTTCGTAACATGGCTCTGCTAACGTGGGCTTTTTTTTTGGTGAAAAAAAGCCAGGAAAAAGTAGAGACGAATGCGAATGAATTCATGCCGCTGATGCCATAAATAATGTGCTGGGAATCTGAGGGTCGTCTGATTTTAGGGGTTTGGTCCTGCCAGTACTGGACGCACAAAAATACTGCCTTTTGATGGGAGTTGTGCAGGAAGGGGCTGGTGGAAAGCCATGAATTTGAGGCCATGGTTTTTGGCCATTTCCCCTTTGTCTCTAGAGCTTTGTTTAGCACATTCAGCAGCACACCTAACGTGGGAAAGCCTCATGTGACAGGACCCGGGACGAGGCACAGCACCCTGTGTGTGGATGGCACTGGGAGTGGCTGCTTGCCCTGCTTTTTGGACAAAGATGATCTATAATGCAAAGAGAATCCAGCAAACTAAGATAAGAAAAGGAATGGCCCAGTGTTGTCTCAGGAGCAGAAGAAAAAGAGTGTATAAGTATTTCAGCCAGACTGGAAGAGACTGAGGGACAAAAAGGCAGCGAGAAAAAGAGTGTAAGATTGAAGGTGGAGGGGGGTAAATATAAACGTACCCTTTGCATTTTGTTAGTCGCTGCTTAATAAGTACAGCACATGCCTGTTAATCAGGTCACTCAGGCACTTGTTCTCACAAGAAAAAGTTAGTCCACGGTGCTTTTGCAGATGCTCTGGCCCACCTGCATCACTTCAGGGGCAGGGAGGAGTCAGCTCTCAGCTCCAGGCAAAAGAAGAAATCCCAAGCACATTTCTCTTTAGATAGGCAAAAGCTGGGAAAGAACGTGGCACTATCTTGCTTCACCATGTTTCCTCTGCAACCAACTTCCCTAGGGAACAAATGTGCATAAAAATTACAAAAATGGGCTCACCCCATCAAGAGAGTGTTGGAATTATTTTTGCTTACTTGTGTTCAAAAAGTACTTTCATTTCCCTCTTCCATTATTAATAAACAGGAATATTTTGCTTGCCAAAGAATCTGTTGACTGATGAACACTGGTTGTGTTTTGAATAGGTGCTAAGTGACATCCCTGCTCTTCCACTCAGAAAAGGTAAGAGTTCACTCAAAAATTAGGATGAAAAAAGCCAGCAACATGGCAACAAAAACGTAATATTGAAAGGTTCATTGAAAAATTAGTTTCAATTAAAAAATAAAGTCAGCAGAGGCCCTAATTGTAGCTATTATGAACATTTCATTAACAAGTCCAGATTTATTGACTGTGCTGTAAAGCTCTCTTAAAGGAAGTCTTAAAATTCCTTTTCCCCCCTTGCTTTTCTGTTTCTAGAGCCCTTGGCTACTCCATGTTAAAAAATAAGAAATAATTCTATTTATTCAAATTCCTTGATAAAATATCGAAGCCTGCTCAGCTGAATACCTCTCCTAAGTGAACACCATTACCAATAGATCAAAGGATAAAAACATCTAGCAAATGAACAGGGCCGAGGGAATTAATAAAACACACATCAAATGGTGAAGAGCTGACAGTTTGGTATTGGGGCTTTTTTTGGGGGGGGGGGCGGGGGGGGGGGAGGGGGGTTTGGTTTGGTTTTTTTTTTTTTGGTCTTAATGGAAGCACATTTGCAGAGTGATAAAGCAAAGTATGGGGTCGCCAAAATTCATGGTAAAGGCACCTCGAATAGAGAGGGTGACAGATGAAGTTCAGCACTGCTAAGCATCAGGCGGATTTCTGGAGATGCTGCTGCAGATCTCTCACCTGACAACCCCTCACGGAGAAATCTGTGGGGTTTGGTTTTGCTTGGGTTTTTTCCCACAGAATCACTGAATTGTTAAGGTTTGAAGGGACCTCCGGAGATCATCCAGTCCAACCCCCCTGCCAAGGCAGGGTCCGCTGGAGCAGGTGACACAGGAACGCATCCAGCTGGGTTTGGAATGCCGCCAGAGAAGGAGATTCCATGACCTCTCCGAGCCAGCCTGTTCCAGTGCTCTGCCACCCTCAACGTAAAGCAGTTCTTCCTCATGTTTTTTCCCTACGGTAAAAGTTTCCTTTCCTACGGGAAAAACTTTTCGCACGGCTGAGGGCACAAGCGGCTCCGCAGGGGAGGTACCGCGCTCCGAGCGGGCCAGGGCCGGGCTCGGCTCCC